>JABEVN020000418.1:0-32339 GCA_013146195.2 Codonopsis lanceolata | reverse complement strand
CTAAAATTCCCGTCTAGCTCCGCCACTACAAGAAAACAGGGCAACATCAACGGAAATTCGCAACCGAATTGAAATCGGTTGCAAGTTGAAAGCAAACTACGAAATCCAACGTGCTATTTAATTTTTTAATGGACACTGCAACGGAAACTATTTCAGTTGCAATACTTTTTCGTGGGAATAATTGGAGGGAACTTGCCGCCAAATTAGAAACAAAATTTGCAACCGATGAAATTCTGTTTCAAGGTTATGTTTCAAATTCCGTTGCATGCTAAATGGAGGGAACATGACGCCTAAATTGCAACAAATTTGTAACAATTTTGGATTTTTATTTTATTAAATTGCAATACCTATATAATAGAAACCTAAACCTATCCTAAATTAATTAAAACCCCAATTTTCACACCCATCGTTTCTCTCTCTCCTAACCTCCGCCGACCACGGCTCTCTCCTTCTTCTTAACTGCTTCTTGCTTACACCTGGTCATCCTCACTCTGAAAGGAGTTTGGTGGATTGATTTTAACGATTTCACCTTCGAACAAGGTATTCTCTTCCCTCGATGTATAGCTATGTTCAACGAGTTTAAGGATGTCGTCTTTTTAGTAATTGATGCGTGTTAATTCTCTATTTAGAAGCTTATTTTTTTTAGAGACAAACACACCTTTGCGGGGTCCAAATTTTACTCCCTATGATATTCTTGTTCCTCCCGGTTCTGTGGCAATTCGAGCATACATAGGTATTGTCTGCACTACAATAGTACACAAGTATCGCCTAAAGTGGGCATCACATATACCAGCACTACAATAAAGTAAAAAAGTATTTGTCTTGATGTCAACATTTTGCGCTTGTGATTTTCCAATTGAGTACACTTATAACTTATAAATAGAAGAGGAATGCCTTCTAAGTAACTTGGGTTCTTTTCTTTTTCTTTTCCCTTTGAGAAATTTAGTTTTGTCTATGGCTAAGTGGAGACCCACTGACTTTGCCATGAGGGTGTTCTCGGCCTTTACTCTAGTAGTAAATGTTGTATAGGAATGAAGTATTTCAATCCCAACAAGGGACGCGAAAGCTAATGCTAGTAGTTCAATCCCCAATCATAAGGCCGATATACCACTTTCAACCGTGTTGGCAAGCCGGTTCCAATTAAAAGAGCTTAGGATTCCGTTGGCTCCAAGTAATTTGTCTGCATGTTTCAATACCTCCACCTCATTCTTGCCAAAATCTACACTATACCATCTCGATCTTGCTCACCAAGCAACATTGGCATCTAGATCAAGAATGTTCAAGAATTGTTCCACTTAAGAAGTCATGAGCGCCTCCACCGGCTCTTTATCAATGTTCCTGTGGAGAGTAGCATCGAGAGAGCGGGTGCGGATCGGTTACCATAAACCGGGAAAAGTGAACAAGAGGCTCGTGGATATGGAAGCACCACCTTCAACCGCTTATCTCTTACACCAAATGGCTTAATAAGATTGTATGGCGGCCTCGATTGCCCCTTAGGATGCCATTGTGAATTGCGTAAAGTGAATAAGTACAACCGCCAATAACATATTTAAACTCTCCAAACAATTTCCTTCGCTCCATAGCTCCAACCGGATGACCCCACACTAATATCGCATGAATGTCCATCATATTGTACAGATTAATAAAGAAAGCAAGCCTCCTCCCTAGCCATATCCTCGCATATTAACTCTCCGGTTCCTCAATTGTCCTCAAGTACCTTGCGAATTCCTCACTGTCGTGGATGTTTCTATAATCAACATGCTTTTCATCATCTGATGTGTATGCTTCAAAAATAGCATAAGACAAAAATCTCAGCCTTGATGAAATTTCAATTATGGGCTTTGGCTTCACCTCAATTATACCCCTCGGGATGTTTCAACATTGAGATACCAGGGGGTCATGGTCCAGGAACCGGTACAAGTGATTGCCATCCTCAAACACATTCTCATCAAGAACATGCTGGAAGAAGAGTTTTCTTGCTAGCTTGCGACCGAATTCAATAGCCTCTTTTCTTTCCAAATACTGATCTTCTAATAAGAAATCAACGGCTTCCGAGCCAAGAAAACAATTGGTAACTCTGCGCATTTTATAAACCGATCCTTAACAACAACATATTCCTTCATTTTCCAAACTATGACAACAATTTCATCAATACCCCCAAAGACTGACATGTCATCTTCACTGAAAGTGGTGGCGGAGGAGCTTCAAATGACAAGATTTCAAGAATTACATACTCAATCTTCTCATCAAGCTTGCGGACGCCTCCAAACCCGTTAGCTCATTTAACCCTCCAATAAGGACTTCATTAAAGAACACTCTAGGAACAAAGCAGAAGACCCAGTGAATCCTCTCAGCTCAGTTTTACGGTAGGGTACACATCTATGTTAACCTCAACATACCTGAGCCTTTTCCTATGAAGAAACTTGATAGGAGCGCAAAAGTGTGATATTATTAACTGTTTTTATGATTAATTATAGAGTAAATATTACACTTTTGGTTGCTTTTGGTTGTTAATGTTTGTAGGTGTGAAGGGAGCTGCAAAAGAGGAAAACTAAGGAAAAAAATGCTGGATTGCAAGAAAATAAAATTATGTGCTGTCACGTGGGCATGTGATATTCAAATTTCGGAGCTGAAGCTGTTGTCAAGTTGCTGAATTTTCGAACAGTCTCATTGGGCGCTTAGGAAAGCCGTTATTTCTTCCTAATTCTATTTATTTATAAAAGGAAAACCCGATTTGGAAGTTGTGGGTGGTTTTAGGAAGTTATTGGTAGTTTTAAAACTACCAAGTAGTGGCTTAGTGGGAAAGTAGAGTGGTATTTTATGCTGGAATCTTTAGCAGATTAGGGGGAATTCGTCCAGGGAGTATTAGAGAAAATCAGGCAGTAACTTTGAGGGAAAAAAGTCACTAACAATTGCTAGAAGAGAAAGGGTAGAAATAACTTGTATTCTTTCTTGAGTTCAACACTTGCAGGAACATTAAATCTTTGGTATTTTGTAAGTATTTTAATTATGTTTAGTAGCTAAACTTCTTCTTCCAGTCAATGAACAATTAAGTCTCCAACATTCTACTTCTGTGAGATCTAAGGGAATCAACTCTTGTTTCATTACAAATATTTATTCGCTCTCCGCTTAGCACGTTGCAAGATTATTGTGTTTAATTGATGTTTGTGGCCGTAATATTAATTAACATAATAGTCTATAGCTAGTTAACTGTTGATCCGTAATTGTCCTTGGTTTTAACAAAGTGGCGAGTAATGCACCCTTTAGGCATCACAAGCATAATCGGACCGTATTACGGGGACGAATAATCTTAGTTACATTTTATTGCTTCAATATGCATGGCTTTGAATCGGGTCTCTCGCTTCTTAATGCAACCGAGTTATTAAATCTTACGAGCGTCTCGGAGGTTGTAACTCTGTTAGACGCAATTAACGAGCGTCTCTTAATTATCAATACAGAAGGAGAGATTGAGTGTTAGGCGTTCGTTGACACTTTTAACCGGTTTATTTGAAATAACAAGATATTTTTGCATCGATGATCGAAATAAAATGCGAGACGAAATTGAATCATTGGTGGAATTTTATTGAATTAAGTCAAGCATTAATCTGTTAGTTTAATTAAAAGCATTAATTTTTAGTTAATTAGTTAATTAGTTTATTTTTTAGTTAATTAAAATATAATTTCATATGCATTATTTACTTAGTAAAATTCTAAAAGGAATAAGTACAACGCTCCTCGTGGATACGATCCTCGACTTACCTTATACTCATTATTAGGGAAGTAGGTGAATTAATTTTGACGAATTGACACACGTCAAAACTTTCTAGCCTCTTTGCGCCCCGGCATCCTAACCTAGTATATAAAACAATTCTTCCTTTCATGGGTACTTGTTTGACTAATTCAATGACATCCTCCTCCTTCAATTCAACTTTGTTGTCCGTCGATGGCACGTGAAACCCCAATTAAGCTAAGGGGATTCCATCCGATTTCTCTTCGCTTTCTCGAGACTTCTTGGACTTCACTTTCTTTGGACAAGACATCCTCGTATCACTATTGATGCTACCATTCTTGTCTCCTTTATCAAGCGCATTCTCGTACATCGTCACTTTTCCCAGGCGACGTAACACTAGAGACCTGCAACTATGCTCTTTTCCTTTACAAAGTTTTTAAGGGCTGCTTTCCAGCCAAACAGATCCCGCGACTCGGGTCGATCCAACAAACGAGAAGAACTCCTCAAGCTTCCATCCTGTGTACCTCCCATCGAATACGTGCTCCTCTTCCTCCTCATAAAGGACTTCTTCAAGTATCTCTCCTATCCTTTCAAAAGATTGTACCATCATGTGAGTTGTGTCACCCTCCTCGAAAGCCGAAGAACTAAATGTTTTATCTCGTGGCACTTTCCTTTACCGGTCATCTTTTATGTCGATCCAACATTGAGGGTATAAATGCAGACTTTTCGTAGTAGAAAGTTGAATTGGAGAATGACTCGTGCTTTTCTCAGAATGCATTCTCTGCTTTCTGGTCATCTTCCGAATATCGTTCACGTGCGAGTATAGTGGATTTTTCATCACGAATATCTAGTTGGAGAATGAGACTTGTTTTTTCCGTAAAATGTTTACTTTTCCTCGGTCTTCTTCTCAATATCGTTCACGTGAGAATATTCACGAGTTTTCACTAGTAGACAATTGAGTTGGAGAACTAGACGTGCTTTCCTTAGTAGCGCTTCCATTTCCTCGGTCATCTTTCACAATACCACTGTCCTTTCCTCAATTTCAAGATCCTCAACATGTATTTCACTTGAAGTTTCGGTGCCCTGTTCCTTCCGACTATCAAGTGTATCCCCTCGCTGGAAGAATTCATTCTTTCTTTTTCAATGTGGTCTTCCTTTTCCATAACGCCAACAAAGATGGAACCAAACACTCTAAGACGTGGTACTAAAAGAATACATACTTAGTCACTCACTAGTGTTGACACTTGAGGAATTGCTTGCAAAAAAGATCTCGAATTTGATAAGAGAGGAGGAAACCGAGAGAGATCGACGATTAGAGGTGACTCGTGAAATGGTGTTGGAGTAATTTGGGAGTGGGAATGAAACCGTCGTGAAATTAAAATTAGGGCCTTTGTCAGAAGAGAGAAAGAGAGATCGAGACCAACGTCAGAAGCGGGAAATTCTTTCATAGTCAAGTCCTTAGAAGCTAATATATGATTTGTTTGTTTATTGTCCCCAATTTTTTGTTTCAGTGATAATGATTAGATTAGTATTATGATTAGATTGATAACCAATGGACTTGAATCTTTAATAAATTATATAGTTGTAATCATCTTGCCTCATTTTGCTATATGTTCTAGATGTGCTAGGCTTTATTTGTTCCATTTGTGGTTGCAGCTGTAGTTGTTTATACTTGTTTCTCCCATCTTTTTGGTTGTTTGTGGTTTTGATCACTGTGCTATGTTATGATAAATTAGTAATACTCCCTTCTCTAGGGAAATCAATAAGAGCAGAGGTGATTAGAAACTTCTGACAGAATAATTCAATTCTACCCTTGTAGCATTTCTTCCCCTTTATTTCCACCATTACTTCCCTCGGATTCGCACCTCCTATGCTAGAGTACGCCCTATTGACCTTCTGCTCATGAATGCTGATTTTAACATTAGTTGTCCTTATACGTTAAACCTAAAATGGACGTAGAGCTTCAATTTTAACCCTGCAATTTTCCTTTTTGCATCTAAACAAAATTTGGGAATGGAAAAGCACTATACTTCCGCGGTTCCAAAA
This sequence comes from Codonopsis lanceolata, assembly GCA_013146195.2. Taxonomy (NCBI): domain Eukaryota; kingdom Viridiplantae; phylum Streptophyta; class Magnoliopsida; order Asterales; family Campanulaceae; genus Codonopsis; species Codonopsis lanceolata. The sequence goes on along the minus strand of JABEVN020000418.1, from coordinate 26,563 downwards.
AAAAAAAAAAAGAGAAGTTCACTATTTTAGTTTGAAGTGCGCAGTTAGAAGAGTTCATTAATTATTAGGTTTATACTGTACTGGATCACTTGCTTGCATCTAGACAAACAAACTTTGGATCACTTGCTTGCATCTGTATCAGTTTTGCTCCATCTCAGGTCATAGTGATATTTAGTTCGATTTTGTATCTCTATTCAAGTAAGTGGCTGCTAGCCTGGCTTCAGGTGATTTTAGGTTTATACTGTACTGGATCATGTCATGAATGATTCAAAGTAAAATATGCTACAGTTAGAAATAATATTGCCAGTATTAAGGAGAACTCACCTAAAGAAATCATTGCTCTAATGCCTGAAGGTCTTTGAGCACAATAGAAGCCAGTTTCTGAAGCACTTCAGCAGTTACATCTAGCACACCTCTAAAGATGACATGATTCATTAGTTGAATTGATGACGACAACCATCTTTTTTTCAATCTAAAAGCAGCCATGACGGATGACGTAATACCTCAACCGAGGTTGCTCGCTGAAAATCTATAGCTAAAAATGCAAGTAAAATTAACGTCTTGTAACAGTGCCAAAAATAGAACAGAAACAAGGAATTTTTGAAACAGAACATTGCAGCAAATTAACTTCAGTATAGTTACTAGCATAGTCAAATTATAACAGAAACAAGGAATTTTTGAAATGTAACATTGCAAAGAAATTAACTTCAAGATAGTTACTAGCATAGTCAAATTATAGAAGAAGAAGAAAATGAGTACCTAGACATAAGGAAGCTTGATAAGTAAGTACATGAGCAAGACCATCCTTTATTTCCTCAAAGGCCAACTCTTCGCTGTGTTATCTGAGAGAATCAACAGCTGTTAGCGAAAAAGAGAGTAATAGTTCACCTAATTCACAGTTTTTGCAACCTACATAGTAAACTTCAAAGACGTAAAAATGGCTAATATATGTGAACCTCTATGCTTACCGATAGACTACCAATCACAGTTAATCACTGAATCTTAAGCTAAAAGATACTAGGCCCCATAATCCATGTCAACTCCAAATCCCCAAGACAAGTGGAACCACTTCTCACACACAGAGAGATAGGTTTCTTCTTTCTTCCCCTTCTTAGTTCCCCCTAAATCCGATCCTGCAGGATAGTGGAGATCCTTTAGAGTTTATTTAACATTTTTATTTACGAGTGAGTTTTACTTGATGCGTAATTTTACCCCTTCATTTTACTAATTTATATATAAGTTCTAAATGCAGATGTCTAACGATCGGAGTTGGATGTATCGTCGGGTTGCGGATGGGGGCATGGGAATTAGATCTGAGTTTATAGAGGGGGTACGACAGTTTATCGGTTTTGCACTTGGCCATCCTGAATGTATGTCTGGAGAGAAAATACGGTGTCCTTGTTGCATTTGTTTGAATAAAAAATTTCAAACTCAAGAGATACTTAAAACACACTTGTATAAAAAAGGATTCAAGCCTCATTACACAATATGGGCTTCTCAAGGAGAGAAGGACCCATCAATCTTTAGACAACAATCAACATCAACTCAAGAGCCTGATCATGAACCAGTGGTTGTTGAAGAGCAATCAAATCCTTATATTGATATGGTTATGGATATGGCAGGCCCTGATTTTAATTGGGAGGAAGAGTTACCAAATGCAAGCGCTCAAAAGTTTTTTGACCTTCTTGAAGCAGGGCGTGAGGAATTATACGAGGGATGTAAAACTTACACGGTTGTCTCATACGCTCAACTCCTAACTCATAAGTCAGAGGCCAACATGAGTGAGAATGCCTTTGATAATCTTATGTCCACAATTGGTCGTATGTTGCCAGATGGTGCAAATATTGCCAAAACATTTTATGAGACTAAGAAAATTGTCACTAAGCTCGGACTTGGTTTACAAAAGATAGATGCATGTCCTAATGATTGTATGTTGTACTACAAGTCAACTCAAGGTTTAAAGGAATGTTCAGAGTGTGGTCACCCACGGTATAAACCAAGGAGAAGGGGTAGTACGAAGCATAAAAACATACCTTTTAAGGTGTTATGTTATCTACCGCTTGCACCTCGACTCCAAAGGCTTTATATGTCAACAACGACAACAAAGCATATGCGGTGGCACAAAGAATGTCCTGAAGAAGGTGTGATTTCTCATCCATCGATGGTGAGGCATGGAAGAATTTTGATCATACTTACCCGATTTTTCCTTCGATCCTCGCAATGTGAGGCTCTCGCTCAAAGATGGTTTTGACCCCTTTAGTAACTCGACAAAGCCTTATTCTTGTTGGCCAGTGATTCTTACTCCTTATAATTTACCACCATGGATGGCCATGAAGCAGAATACTTGTTCTTGACTTTACCGATTTCCCGGTCCTAAGAGCCCTGTAAGAACATTGATGTGTATTTACGCCCATTGATAGATGAGTTGATTGAGTTGTGGCAAGATGGGGTTGATACTTATGATGTGTCAAAGAAAGAGAATTTTAAAATGAAGGCTGCACTTATGTGGACCGTTAACGACTTTCCCGCCTACGGTATGTTATCTCGTTGAGCACGCATGGAAGTTGTCTTGCCCTTATTGTATGGGCAATAGTAAGTCGCTCATACCTCGAAAGTGTGGTGGGAAACCATCCTTTTTCGATTGTCATCGCCAGTTCTTGCCACCTAGTCATCCTTACGTAGGAACAAAATAACTTTATGGTCGTGGGTGGTTGAGCTTGCTGGCACCACCACGCTTGAATGGTAATGACGTGTGGGATGAAGTATCGTGATTACCAAACATCGTTTGGTAAGATGGGAGCGAAAGAAAAGATTAAAGGCTTTGGGCAATGTCATAACCGGTGAAACGGAGTATATTTTGGGATTTGCCTTATTGAAGACCAATTTAATATGCCATAACTTGATGTGATGCATATTGAGAAAAATGTCTTTGATAATGTTTTCAATACAATCATGGATGTCAAAGGTAAGACCAAGGATAACGTGAAAGCTCGTGTTGATCTTAAGAAGTATTGCAAAAGCGACCGATTTAGAATTAAAAGAGGTGAATGGGAAGATCGTGAAGCCAAAGCGAGCTACACTCTCACAAAGGAACAACAAAAGTTGGTTTTAGAATGGATCAAACAACTTAGGTTTCCGTGATGGCTATGCATCAAATTTGGGTAGGTGCGTTAATGTGGAAGAATGCAAGATTTATGGCATGAAAAGCCATGACGGCATGTGTTCCTTGAAAGGTTGCTACCTATTGTCTTTAAAGACCTCTTGCTCGATCCTGCTTTGGCGTGCTTTGACTGAGCTAAGCCAATTCTTCAGAGACATATGCTCTAGTATATTACGCGAGGAGGATTTGAGAAGTTGGAGGAAAATATCATAGTCACTTTGTGCACATTAGAGAAGATATTTCCGCCTCGCTTTTGATTCCATGGAACATTTGTCGATACATTTGGTCTACGAGGCAAGAGTTGGTGGCCCAGTGAATTATCGTTGGATGTATCCTTTTGAGAGGTAACATTTTTTTTCCATTTTCTATTAACTTGATTCAATAAAATACGAAAACCAATATATAGATGTTAATACTTGTATGTAATAGGTTTATGAATCGTCTGAAGAAAAAAGTGAAGAATAAGTCTCGTGTGGAGGGTTCAATATGTGAAGCATATTTGATAGAAGAAACTTCTATGTTTTGCTCTCTCACTATTTTGAGGTTGGTGTTGGTTCAAGTCTACAAGGGTTGAGCAAATGATGATGGTGGTGAAACCTAAACAAACAATCAATTATCGGTCTTCACTCATCCAGGAAGACCGTTTGGGCATATTGGTACTAATTAATTGCATTATTTTCATTATTTTTCGGAATTTTATTGTTTATTTTGAGCTTTGGTTAATAATTAATTGCATTTGAGATACTATTTTTATGTATTTTGTGCTTCATGTAGGTATCTCAAGCATATTCAAGGTTTTACGGCTCAATATTTGCAAATCGAGGCAATTCCGGGCATTAATGTTAAGTTTTGTGGCTTGCCGTTAAGTTTTGTCAAAGGTTTCAAAGGGCACCGCCTAACAGTAACAATGTAAGCCGATTGAGGACGCTTTTGCAAGGCCTCGGGAAGGGAGGACTTTCGCCAATCCGTAAGAAGAGGGGGTACCTCGAATCTCCCAATTCATTAATGTGTTGTCATAGGGAGAAGCCGCCACGCCATCGCCGCCCACCATGCGACCCGCCTCCCCGCCTTGATCCAATCCGACCCGCTGCACTCCAGCCCAATCTCAATCGCCCCTCCAAATTCCCCATTATTCAACCCGCTAAACCTCTCATTTCTCACCATCTTCACCGGAGCGACCCGCGATTCTCCCTTGGTTCACTTTCCTTGATCCACACTCCCCAAATTTCTTTTTTCTCCTTTTTGCCCCTAAAACTCCTTTGTCTTCCTTTTTGCCCCTGCTGCCCCGCCTATGTTGCCATCGTTTTATTTCCCTTCCACCGCCAATTCGAGATTCGAGAAGCAGCCTTCAGTTTTAGGGTTGTGCCCTAAAACTCTTCAACCCCATTAATTTCATTTCTCCATCCCTCCACCTAAATCAAAAAATGCATTCATTTTGAAGGCTTGGAGCATCAAATCAAGGGTCAAGGGAGCAAGATTAAGTGAAGTCAACCAAGATTTGCAACATTAATTGGTTTAATTCTTCCACCTCTTTATTTATTTTAATGTTGTAATTTTTGGAGAAACTTTGCAATTATCTTGAGACCTTGATGATGAGTTAAATATATTTTGGATTGTGATTTTTATCTATGTTGAATGTGATGTTTTAATTTAATTTCTCTCTATTTGATGTATTCTCATATATTTTTGGTTATTATCATTGTGTGTTTAATGCTTTTAATGAAGTCATGAATCATTAAATGAGCCCTAGAATGATAGGATACGAAGCGAAAGCCCTTCCTATTATTCGAAAATCGTGATAATTGTTTACGCCTCTAAGGCACGCCGATTGTCGAGAAGTCGTAGATAGTCATTGGGTGCTTGATCTACCACGCGGCTATTTTCTCCCTAGGCTATGTGTTGCAAGGATATGAGTCCGTAGCAAGGATGAGTGATAGCTAGGTTTTTCTATACGTAGCGAAAGCCCGTAGAAAATATTAGTGCGCACCCGACTACCGAAAATTTGAGTTAAGAAAAATAGAGAGAGTTAAATTAACCATTGGCTAGACTAGAAATATCACAATCTTACCTTTTTAACCTTGATTTGATGTTGCCGCCGTTTCACTGTCGCGTTAATTTAGTTTATTTTCTTGCATTTATTTTGTTTATTTTATTTTTATTTTAAATCTAATTTCCGTTAGCTTAGATAAAATTAGGTGTGCCCAATTTTAGTACTTAGGATTTATTTCTAGCTCTATCCTCGTGGGATCGACTCGTTACGAACTTTATTACTTGATACGACCGGGTAATCTTGCCCGTGTTATGCTTTCGCAAGCATCACGAATCCGAGAGAATTCCTATTTTAGAAGCCAACAAGTTGCAAGATGAGCCCATAGATGAACCCCTAAATACCGAGCCGATCGAAGATGGTATGAATGTCTCTTCAAAGACATGCCCTTGATGAGGATATGCCAGATGGAGGCACTTCTTTTGGACATGGTGGGAGTGAGTCTACTATAGAAAGAAGATTTCGCGGTGAAAGTAGAGCTCTGCAACCACCTGAGAATATTGATCAAACGATACTAGTCATCATTCACAGGAACACGTAAGTTAAATTGTTATATTCGAATTTTGTTTTTCAAACTTTTGAAATTTCGAAAATGCATTGCAAATTATGTGCCTCCGACAGATTTAAGGTTAATTGCATCATGCTGGTGTAGTTGGATTTTGTGTATTCTACTACATATATGCCATGAACAACCTGATTCAGTTGATTCAGTTGAACTTCATGTTGTAAATTATAGGAAAATTGTTTCTTGATAGTGTTTCTACATTGTATTGTGAATTTGTGTGGGTGTTTTGAGTGTGATACACTTGTTGGAGGTGAGATAAGAATGCTTATTGCTGGGAAGTCTTGGGTTAAGCTGGGTAATTCATGCTTGTTTTAATATGGTTTTATTGTTAAGCTGGGTAATTCATGCTTGTTTTGATTTTGTTGGTCTTCTTATTTAGCAGAGCAAATCAACTGAGTAGGTTCATAGTTCATACCCAAGCAACTGTAAAGGTATACATTTGCTTACCCGCCGATGTCATATAAATATGGTACTCTTTGGTCATGAAAGCAACTTGTTCAAAGCATTTAGCCCGGTGAAAGTGAACATTCCAATTTGCTTGATTATGTGGGTCCCCACCGTGTGTGCCTGCCAGAGGTTAAAAAGATATTTATTTAGACAGAGATCCAAAAAAAGAAAAAACACTTTAAAAAGAAAAAGAAAGAAAGAGGAAAGAAAGGATTGTAGATGCTTGCCTCTAGATAGTATAGCCTCCAACAGTTGGTGGCGCATGCTGATAATGCGATCGACCATTGCTTTCACCATTGACGTCCATTCGTTATACATATCCCTAAAGGCAATTCAGCTCGAGCTTCATAGTTCAAAGTTATGGACTTCATAAACATATATAAAGACAATGCCGAACATAAGAGCAATAGGAGCAATAGGACTCATCTTCGTCACCAACAGCTTGCAGATGTTTTATCTCTTGCACCGAAACATCCCCAACCCGAGTTGTTTTCGAGTCCAACCAACTTGAAACGGTGTGGATACTTTGTCCCCTAGGAAAACCTTGTCTTTCCGTGCCAGTCATTTTGAAAGAAGGCACACGGTGAGAAAATCTAAGTAGTTGACGGTATCGAGAATTAGATAGCCTCGTCCGAAGTCGTTCAAACAGGCTCACAAACCCTTTCACTTTCTCCAAGTATGCAACATGCACGCCAATGTTGTTAACAAAATCTGAGAGCACTTCCACCATTTCATATTTGTACTTCCTATGATTTTCCGCGTCAGAGCTCCATTTAATATCCCAGTCCTTGAAGAGAACTCATGTCTCACCCTTACTGGGATAGATCTCATAGGACCATCTACCCCTGCCTTTGTCAAAATAATGCAGTGCGCAAACGTAAAACGATCCAAGTATTCTGAATTTCACACTTGAATTCGTCACAAGCCACCGATAATCCCTCTTCTGCCCAATCAATCTCTTCTTTGTCCCTCGGGTCAGCCTCCAACCAAGTGATCCGCAACTTGAATCCAGGGGAATAAACTTTTCTAACCTGAGCATAGAATCTTGGCATGCCATCAATTGTATCATAACATGCCCAAATTTGACCAGCAGAAAAACAATGTTCTTTATCCTTGTCAAAACCACTAAATTCTGGATCAGGACACTCAAATAACTCTGGATCTGAGGCACAGTCAGAGTCTACATTAGCTTCAGACTGATCGTTCCCTATCACAGTTTCCGCTTCCTCAACCTTATGTTTTATAACAACAGAAGTAACAGCAAGTGTTGTATTTGTTAAGACATTGATCAGAGTCTACATTAGCTTCAGACTGATCGTTCCCTGTCACATTTTCCGCTTCCTCAACCTTATGTTTTATAACAACAGAAGTAACAGCAAGTGCTGCATTTGTTAAGACATTGATCAACTTGCTGCTTGGTTTGAGATGTGAGAGTAGGGCCAATAGCATGTTCGGAGGGGTACCCGAGGCTAGTTTTGGCGAAAGAGTATTTGCACTCTGCTCAAAGATTTGTTTTGTAGGCAGTCTTAGTTTGGATGATCAAAAGAAATTGGTTGAATGGTTAAGAGTCTTGAGAAAGGGTTAGCTAGGTTAAAGAGATATCAGTAACCAGCATCCTTGGTTTCCTTTTCTTAACAAAGAGGCATAATGAGCTGCTAAGTTGATTGTAAAGCCAAGCCCAACCTAGTGGCTAGTGCATGTCAGTTTTGGGCTATTACAATTTTTTTAATAGTTCCCATAACAAAAAACTATAATTCATCTATCACAATGATAATGAATATGCTATGTGTAGCAGCAAAGCATAGGAGAGCTGTGTGACAACTGTCTCTAACAGTGGGAGCAAAGAATCATCAGCTCAAGGAAATTTAGTAAGAAAAAATCATCATCTCAAGAAATTTATACCACTGCACTTTGGAGTTTTTCATCAAAACGCTGAACCAAAACGCTGCCCACCTTGGTTTTGACTAAAATATCCCCCCTTAGCCTTCTTTTCGAGGTTTTCAGATTGGAACAAGGAGTTCTTGTTCATACTGGTGCATCACTCCATGTTACCTTCTGGCTAAGAAAAGGTGGAAAGCTGCAATTTTCACTCTCATTAGAAGATGGAATATAATTGGTTCAAAAGAAGTTAAAAATTTATTGTGTCCCTGGTAATTCTTCCCACTTCAGCTTCACTGGAAAAGCTCTAATTCTTGTCCTCATTGAAACCAAAAACGAGAAGGGTTCTTCTTGTTTTAAGAGTTGCATACAGTAGGTAGTAGCTCTTCGTTGTTATCGGGCAGCTGAGAGGCCATAGAAAGCGTTCATATACTTCAGCGTTCATACATGATCTGGAATTTTGATAGAACATAATGTGGGTGGAACCGTGGAAACCAGTTGGTTCGCAACTCCCATTTAGGTCATTGATTTATATAATTGACTTGTTTGCCCTTTATGTTTTAAATGTTTAACCGTAAAAGGGTAAAACCATTATTTTTGACATGGGCAAACTTCTAGTGCACTTGAGGGTAGGCAGAGTAGTGTTTCTAAAGCACATATATTTCACTCACACCTGCCAAACTTTTTATGAGCCTACACATGCTTACGTGTTAAGACAGTTATCCAATCAAGTGGTTTTGTGGATAACATAGCCCAGATAACTTGTGTATGTGACCAACTAGTCAACTACTCCCTCCATCCCTAATTGAGTGTCCCTTTTTGGTTTTTTTTTTTTTTTTTGTAAAAATCAAGAAAGTTGACTTTCAAGCCATTTTCGCTTGGTAGTACATGAATGCCTTTAAATGTTCACACTATAGTATTGCAAGTGCACAATGGGACATATAGATAGCAAATGTGAATTTAGTAACTTCATACAAAACGGGACACTCATTTTGGGGGAAATTTTTTTCCAAAAAAGGACAGCCAAGTAGGGACAGGATTTGTATGGAATAAGGAGAAGGTTGAGTAAATTAGAGAGTACTATTTCACAATTGCAGAAGAATCTATCATATCCTGAGACAATACTTTCATTTTTGTATCTTAGTTGTTTACACTATTTTTTCTCAATTGTGATTTTGTTTATATCTTTAACTTTTTCTTTTGGGGGGGAGAGGCGCACACATCTTCATTGGATGATAGTAAAAGCGATTTAAGTTGAGTCATTTTGGACAACTATAGTGCGAAGTTCGATATCGAATAACTATTGAGCAAGAGAGGCTAATCGAGGGCTTTAAAAGCATGGCTGAAAAAGTGAGGAGCTGATTAACAATTTAAAAAGCTATAGAAAAGCATTGATCCAAGCATGAGGGGAATTAAAAGTCGAGGTGAATGGTGGTCCCAATTCTTGAATCAAGTGTAATCTTTTGGTTCCCGTGTAGAAATGAATGCTATTTGGTATTTGGGCCAAAGGCAGACGGCATAACCTTTCAATCAAGGCTGAGCTCCAACTTAAAATGATTTTATACGTAACCTTAGTTCGAGTTATGAATTTCATGTTCGGCTTTGATTAATTCATTGGATAAAAATGCGAAAAGTTCAAAATTCTGGTCAGTTAATATCATTGCTAGTCTACATGGATCACATCGAACTTGTTATTCTTGACACATCAGAGGCTATTTGTATGTCGTCTGTCAGGTCTGTTAAGTCTAGACAGATGATGGCCTTACGTATTGCAGCAGCTTGTTCAACTTCTATCTTAAGCTTGTTATTCTCGCATACGCTTTTTCCCTTTTTTCGTTTTTTCTTCTCCATGCTTTTATGGGTCGAGTCAGCTAGCACCAACTACATTGGACAAACTCAGTTTATGCTATGCTTGAAGTGAGGGAAACATTTTCGCTCAAGAAAGCGTTAATTATAGTGCTAATGGGTGTTGTTTTTTACTTTGTTTACTAGGAAACTTGTTTATCTGTTTAACAAGTAGACTTTCAAGATAAGAAAAGTGTGATAGATTCCAATGTTACTCTTATTGCATGATTACGAGACTTTGATTTGCTGGTAGCCTGGCACGTTTAGCAGAGTTTCTTTTTGACCTTGAAATGATTTTTTAAAAAAACATTTCAGGTTAGTAGTTCCGCCGCAGGACGATGGTGTCAAGTTTCCTTGTTTTGCTACTGGGATTAGGAATGCAATTCAAGGGAAATTTGTTGTGGGTGATGATGGCCCCACATGGAAGAAAGTGTCTGAGGAGATGAAAGATTATTATTTTAGGGAATGGAATGTAAAAATCTTTATATTCTATCCTGTTAATTAGCTATTTCATTTATACTGAAATAAAACATTAGTTATTTTGACTTGCCATTTGCAGAGACACTACAAGTGTGTAACAAACATTCCATAAAGACAGGTAAGAAAAATATGGAATGCAATGGCGAGCTGCCAATACAGGCTTATGTGTCATGGGGACGCCAAGCCAGCGAAGTGGGCATCCATCTTGGTGCACGAGCACGATTGAAATCGTCATTTGTTGTTTTATGCAAATGACAACTCAAGAAAGAAGTGTGAACAAGCTACTAAAAATCGAGGTAATGGCTTGGGATTATCTAAGCATTCAGGGGGTTCTAGGAGTTTTGCGTCTCACGAGCTTGTCATGGTAAGAGTTTATTACTTGTTTATACGTCTTTGTGGATATCCATTGCATTTGTGTACAGTGTCGTTACTTAACTTGTTTATTTTCTTTGTCATTATAGATAAAGGAGAATCCTGAGAAAGTGATAACACAAGATGATGTTTTCACGAGAACTCATAAGAAAAAGAAAAAGGAAGGCGAGTTTGTGGATACCAAGTCAAAAAAAATATTTGTGAGTTTATTTATGATACTTATTTTTTTTTTTACGAATTTACTTTGAGCATTTCATTTTTTATTGATGTATCCTTGATCTCAATGTTCATAATATTATTTAAAACTCAAGTTGAAAAGTTAGTTATAATATTAATTTGTAACATTTTAGGAGGATTATCTTCGTAAGAAAGGTATAGATTTTGATCCCACGCTTGGGTTGACGATCCGGTGGTGTTGCCAAAAATCGTTTGTATGGCTTTGGTTCGTTGGTTCCTCCATCAAAGATCTTGAGTGGCAGTGGCAGCGCAAGTTATTCGTCGCATGGAAGTGTGAATGAAGATTTCACACAAACCCAACAATTTCAAGATAAGCTTTGTGAAAGAGTAGAACAAGTGAGGGAAGATATTCAAAAACAAATACAAGCCGACAATCTTTGAAATGGAAAAAATCAAAGCGATTTCAAGCTAATGCAAGAGGAACTTCGGTCACTTAGAGCCCAACAACCTCCACCAACGTCTATGTAGTTTGACATTAGACAATGTTTTTGTTAATCACGTGGAGGATCTCAACATTCTATTTACTTTCATGTAATCCGACACTTCGACAATGACTTTTAAATGAAATGCTTAAACTTGAGTTGTTTTAAATGTTTGATTTTAGATTTAATTTTTTTTTTTGTAAAATGTGAAATATGAAATGTTCAATCAGTGCGATATATATATATATATATATATATATATATATATATATTTTTTTGCAACGATATCTTACATTTGCAATAATAATTTAAAAATTCAATTACGAATTAGCAACGAAATATTATACATTATAACGAAAAAGTTGCAAAAATGCAACGAAAAAGTCTGTTGCAAGAATGTAACAAAATGCAACAAAAATGCAACGAAAAAATATGTTGCATTCTTGCAACAAAAAATGCAACGAAAAGTTTGTTACAAAATGCAACAAAAATGCAACGAAAAAGTCTGTTACAAAAATGCAACAAAAATACAACAAAAAAATACATTGCATTCTTGCAACAAAAATGCAACGAAAAAGTGCATTACAAGAATGCAACAAAAATGCAACAAGAAAAATCATTTGCACGAATGCAACAAAAAGTCCATTGCAAGAATGCAACGGAAAAAGTTTGTTGCAAGAATGCAACAAAAAAAAAATTAGTTGCTATTTTGACGTCAAATGTCCTTGGAAATACATTTGCAACCGAAAATTTTGAAATTACAACGCTCGGTTTTCGTTGCAATATCATGCAACGGAATACATACGATTGCATAAAATTTGCAACAAGGGTTTTCCAAACGGAATTTGCAACGAACTTTTTCCGTTTCAATCGTCTAATTGTAACGGAATTTCAATTTTTGCAACGGAATTTTCCGTTGCTGTTGCCCTGTTTTCTTGTAGTGCGCCTAGGCCCCACTTAAGCACTAGACCCCTCTCTACCGCCACGACTTTTTTAGTCGCCCCTTAATCGACCAAGTCTGTGCCTACACCAAACCTCGTCGACCTTAATTTATTTTTGTAACTTTGATTTTGTGGCATGCGGTGACCGGAGAAGGAAGGGGGGGGCGAAATGGAGAAGGAAGGGGAAGTGGTAATGGTGAGGCAAAGAGGGAGGTAATGTGGGACGAACTGGAGTAATATTTTTTTTGTTTTTAGTTCTAAACTTGGTTGGTTTATTGCTTTGGGGTTGTTGAGAATTGAGATTAATGGTAGGTTTGTATATTTTTGTTCATTTTACAAATATAGATAAGTGTTTGAGAAAATGACAAACACAAAAAAATTAAATTTGTAGTCAATGTGTTTGATCTTTGATGTAAATTATCAAAAATGGTAATTATGCCTTAATTCTAGGCCCCGATTATGCTCCGACTAGTTCCCTAGGCGCTAGACGCTAGTGTGCCGCTTAGCGGCCGCCTAACGATTTTTAAAACCCTGGTATATTCTTAATACAACTTCTTAACTGGGTCCCACTGCCACCTACACATTTTTATCTTCTTACTCACTTAAGAATATATCTTCCCATTGTATATTATTCTTACACAACTTCTTATTAAAAAAAATATTAAATTTAACACTATTTAAATATAAACAAAACCCCCCCACCCCCCCCCCTCCCACACCCACACACACTAGGTTGATGTCCCCCTCACTCTCTCTCCACTTGCAGGTTTCTAATTAAGAAGTTGGGGCCACCCTCTCTTTCCTAGTTGGCCAAAAGAATTTCTTATGTAGCCACTTTGCACAATTTCCTATACTCTAAGAAGTTGGCAAAGCCAACAATAGGGATGCCCTAATATATGTGTAAATCTCAAAAAATCCATTTATTTTGGGATGAAGTAGTAGAGTAAAAACAAAGTTTATATATCCAAAATCACCAAAAAGTAACATAGGCCAAATGAGAGACTAATTCTTTTGACTAAAAAAATTTAAAGGATTAATTAAGATCACCACACCATGAACAAATTCCTGCCAAATCGAGAAATCTAAAGCCTTTCAATCACATTTATATATGCTGGTTTAAACATTTTGGGACAAATCAAGGGTTTTGCTAACAAGAATCCATGAGAAGAAAGCCTAAAGATTGACAAACATTACAAAAGTGGCCAAAGTAATTACAAAACAAAAGACAAGCAAGCAAAGAAAGAATCACATAATTAAATCATTTGAAATAAAAATGGCTACCAATTTCTACTCTAATCTAAATGAAAAGTTGAAAACCATTGAAGGAAGAAACTTGAAAAAGAAGAAGAAGGAATCATATCATAGAATTTTGAAGAGGAGAGAACTCACTTTAGCACAATTTGAAGACAAATACAAAATAGCTGAGTGTTTCCCCTCTTTACTTTCAAACACAGTACTAAATCTTACTCAAATTGATGATAAAATGTCTGATAAAAATTTGTTTAAATAGGCAATGCTCTAATGGATCCAGAGTTTATCTATAGAGCATCTTCTAACTCTTTTTTGGCTTAATCCAACAAATTGAGATTTAACTGTTGAAATTTGAAAAGTAACTTTATTTAAATAGACAATTGCATTCAACATTTTTTTCTCTTTATCATTTCCTTTTTCCATTTTTGGAAATGTTATATTGTAGTTTGAAAAGTATACATGTTTGAAATTTGAAAATAGATTATATTTTTTCTGTTTCAGGCAAAGAGTCCCTGTTTGAAAGTTAAATTTTTTTTAAATAACATTTTTAGTATCTCATTAGTAATAAAATGACATTTTTATGTCTTAATTTTTTAAAGTTGACTATTTAAGTGAAACATCACAAAATGAAATAATGAACTTTTTACCCCGAACGGAGGAAGTATTTTGTTAAATAATTTGAAATCAGATTTTTTTTATATAAAGATGATAAGTAATTGGATTACATTTATTTCCATACCTAAAGTAGTTTTATACTAATTACTAAAAAAACCAAATATTGTTTGAAGATGCTCTATAGATAATTAAGCTCCGGATCCGTTAGAGCCTTGTCTATTTTAATAAATTGTTATTAGACCACTTATCATCAATCCGTGTAATATTTACGTACGTTTGTGAAATTAAAGGGGGAAACACTTGCAATTCTCTATTGGCAAAAACTATGTTAAGACAGTTTTAAGGATAGTTTTTGTAACAAGAATTATCTTTACCCGATCCGTACTGTGTATTGGTGGATTCAACGATGAAAGATTGGGGCTCCGTCTTACGAATTAAGGTACGTAAGATCGCCTAATAAGAGACTTACTATTTTCTATGAGTGGCCCTAAATGCCACACAAAAAACACTAAATACCACATTCATTAAAGGGTTTAATTACTAATTAATCCTTTTATAAAAAGGAGTTATAATTAACCCTAAAATCTAATTACTAATTAATCCTTATCCTTTTATATAAAGGAGTTTCAATTAATCTTCCTATAAATATATGTCAAATCCTCACAATTAACTATAAACCCTAAACTTATTCCTTTCCAACAATTTATTTAATGAATTCCAATCCGAATAACAATGTTCATAATGATTCTTCGAATTCTTCTTTTACGGTAAGTTGTTACCTACATTGTACTCAATATATATATATATATATATATATATATATATATATTATATATATATATATATATATATATATATATTCGATATTAAAAACCATGTTTAAAGAATAAAAAAAACCAGAAAAAAAATTGTAATGACATTTTTTTCAAACTAACTTGGTGATTTTTTTCATTATTTTATAAAAACCCAAGCGATTTTTTTAAAAAATTTTATTACAAAACTAGCGACTTTTTTAAAAAAATTTAAGACAACTTGGCGATTTTTTCATTATTTTATAAAAAACCAAACGATTTTTTTTAATTTTTTCTATTACAAAACTAGCAACTTTTTAAAAAAAATTTAAGACAACTTCAGCGATTTTTTTGAAATTTTTTATTACAAACCTAGCGATTTTTTTAAAAAAATTTAAGCTAACATGGCGATTTTTTTCATGAGTGATGAAATATAACAGAACAGTGGTAGCAATATGGAAAGGACAAGACCTTAGGATGCGATGGGCTATCTTGACACTAATGTTGTAGGCCAGCAGAGCTTGACAAGAGGTAGATGATGACGACGACATTGATTGATGTGAGCACATGAAGGAGCACAATGAAGATGATGACTTTCATCACAAACTATGTGAAATGTGTTTTTTTAATGGAAGGATGACAGTTTGGTAAATATGGTTATTTTAAAATGTAGTTTTTTTTCTTTTAAAATAAAAGGAGGACAGTTTGGTAACTTAACATGTTAACTGATGTTAAAAGTGAGTTCATTTTTCTTCCTTCAATGGTTTTCTCATCTTCAAAAGTGAGTTCTCTCCTCTTCAATTCTTAGAAGATGCTCTATAACCTTAGTTGAATAGAGCATCTTCTAAGAATATTTGGTTTTTGTAATAATTATGGAAGCGATTTCGATTGTTATTTTCTCTTACTAATCATTGATTTATATTTTTCATTAGATCAAAAATAAATGGTAAGAATTATGATTAGTTGGATGATGAAACTAATAGTTTGTATACATTTGAGGTGAATTCATTTCATTATTCAAATAATAAATACTACAACCGTCCCAAAATAACTGATGTTTTAGAAATTTGCACATAAATTAAGGAAGCTTATTAAAAAAATATAATTTATCCTTATTTAAGTGCAATTATTATCGATGAGTTGCATATATTTTTTCCTCTTTACATCAATTTTTAAATCATCCTACTTTTTCTCAAAGTTTGAACAAAACATCTTTAATTAGAGAATAATTAATAAGGTCAAATTTGGCAAAATGTGAACGTTTTTTCTTGAAATCCTATCACATCATTTATTTTGTGATTTTTTTTTTAAAAAAACATCATTTATTTCGGGACGGATATAATAAACGTCAACCTATTATTGATGATATAATTGTAACCATTAATGGTTAGAGAGAAAAAAAGTAACCATTGAAACTTTTCTTGTATATATATAAGGTTATTGAAAGGTTGAGATTTGAAATAGAATATATTTGGTAAAATAATTTGAAATTTGAAATAGATTATATTTTTGATAAAATAATTTGAAATCAATTTTTTTAATGATAATGATGATTGAGACAGAAGGCTTATTTCATACCTAAAGTAGTTTTATAATTATTACAAACACCAACTATCATTTAAAGATGCTCTATGACCTTACTTGAATAGAGAATCTTCTAACAATATTTGGTTTTTTCTAATAATTCTGAAACTGCTTTAGGTATGGAAATTAATGTAATCCAGTTACTTATCATCTTTATAGTAAAATCTGATTTTAAATTATTTTACCAAATATAATATATTTTCAAATTTCAAACAAGTGTACTTTGTATAGATTAAGGTTTTGATGATGCAAATATAGATAAAATTATTCTCTAAAGCTATTCGGATTTATGTAAATTAATAGTTAAATTATAATTATTTGCTCAGATGTCCATAATCAAGCTTCAGATATCTCAATACTTAGTATTTTATACACTCAAGAAAAGCTAACAAAAATTAGAAGTTTCATTTCATCGAAACAACTATCTTAATGGAATAATAACTATTTGAATAACGAAAACAATATTCTAATTCTATGTCAATAACTAAGAACATTAATTGAGCCAGGACAACATAAATCATTCCAAATATATCGGATATTATTGCAAGAAATGATATTGTGTTGAATAATTCCTGCAAGAGAGATAAAGACAACAAGTTGACAAGACAAGTGAACCACACTGAACAGATTGCAAGTTGTCTCCTCAAAATAAGGTTACATCTGTAACCTACTTTTAGCCTTTGAAATCAAATTAAAATGACACGAACTTATATGTGACTATTTAGTACACAGATAAAATATTATCGATCCTAACATACAATCAATCTTATATAAAACAATAGTTTTAGATAACTTTTTCAAGATTTAGAAAACATACTATCATTGAAATGTCATGAATAACGACCATATTCTTTTTTTCATGTGATCCTCATTGTTAGTAGATACAATAATCTAACACAAGAAAATGAAATAATATAACTATAAAACGACAAAATTGTAGGACAATTATTTTAGTGTTAGTGTGCGATCGTTACCATTCTCCAAAGTGATAATTCAATCATTCGTAAAAATCTTCTCCACATGAATGTTGCTTCTAT
Source organism: Codonopsis lanceolata (assembly GCA_013146195.2). Classification (NCBI taxonomy): domain Eukaryota; kingdom Viridiplantae; phylum Streptophyta; class Magnoliopsida; order Asterales; family Campanulaceae; genus Codonopsis; species Codonopsis lanceolata. Next base: position 8,891 of record JABEVN020000418.1, on the reverse strand, counting down.
ATCCTTCTTAATGGTGTTAACAAACATGGATCCCCAAGGTACGTACAATCTGTTTTAGACTAACATACAATTAGGATACACAAAAAATGGATTAGTTATCAATCAATGAAGAAATTAGAAAATGATTTTTACTTTTAAGTAAGTAGATGCAAGCATACTATATTTTATTGGATACTAGAGAATTATTCTTACAATTAAGATAAACAAGAAAATGTATTGGTTATCAATAAAAGTACTACAAACTTCATACTAAATTTCAATGTCTACTTATTCCATTTGACATTTTAATCTATATTTAATCTATTTAATTAGATATCCAAGCATAATATATTTTATAAGAATTATGAGCATTATGCTTATTGGTGGATTTATAAAAATCTTATTATAATTGAGGCTCCCTCTTAAGAAGAAATTTGTATTTGATGCAAAATATATTAGGATTAAAAGGTACTGATACCTGGAAACAGATCTAGCGTAGATGTGGTCATACCAATTTAGAAGTGAAATCAAAACTATCACACAAAATTGACTCATATCAAGAAGAAATCATCTAATGTATATGTACATTAGATCTAGCACATATCTTGTAGGCAAGACTAGATTTTGTTTTATATCTAGAACAAATGACATGTCCAGCTCTTCAGTAACATACATGACATTTATCTAAAACACATCTACCACATACCTAGAACAGATCTAGTGCAGAGATAGCCAAACGCCAATCCAGATGTTAAATCAAAACTATCATAGAGAATCGATACATATCTAGAATAAATCTAGTTCGTATCTACATAAATCTATAGATCTAGCACATATTTGGTGGGCAAATCTAGATCTTGTGAAATCAAAGCTAACTTATTAGTATTGTAGCATAATTATTATAAATCAATTTAGACATACTACATGTTAGATTAGGGGCATAATTATTATAAATTTTATCGTGTTAGTAAGTTCTCTTCTAAGCAAGAATAATTTCACTTATAAATTTCATCAAACATTTGCTTTTTGTATATGTTTCATCAATCAACTACGTTTGGTCTTTTTCCAGATCATCAAGTGCCCAATCATATGAGATTGCAAAATTTATCAACTTCATTCATACTTTTAAGCTAGACACATATATGTGGTCAAATTAAATGGAGGTGTCATCTAAATTGCTATAGAATAGATATTGATTATGGAAAAAAAAATGAAATGATGTTTGTTATTAATCTAAAAGGCAAATAAAGAATTTACAAATAAGCTGATTTCAAGAAATAGAACTAAGAACATCTTGTATCTAAACTTTTAATAAGAATAGCTAAAAGAATGGAAACTAAAAGAGCATGATGGGAAGGGAGAGTATGAAAAAGAGGAAATTGACTGACCATCGAGGTGTTGGCTATGGAAAACTTAAGAGTAGGCTATTTTGAAGGTGTGGCGGCTCACATGAGTTATAACCCTAAAGAGGGTTTTATATGTGAAGAACGGCGAATAAAAGTATAATCGCTAGAGGCTATTTAAATACATAAGGGACAACTATCATAAGTAGAAACTTGAGAGTGACTCATATTGGATTAAATGCTAATCACATGCAAAACATGTGACGTGACACATGATTATGGTAGATTATCAACAATGTACATACGAGAGTTGTGGGTTCACTCACATAACCTATGTAGGGGTCCAATTTTTTTCAAATGCACTATTCATCCCTATACTTTAGATTTTTCTACCATTTGTCTATGTACCGATACTTTCTGACTTTTCGGTGGTGAGTGGTGAAAAAAATAATTCTCGTACTTCTTTGGTCCTTGAGGTTGATGACATTAGATAAATACACATAGAAAAGTAGCTTCCTTGAGGTGGATAGCATTAGAGAAATTCGTGTTAGAAAAGTAGCTACTCTGGATGTGATCGGTTTTCAAGGGTAAAATAAAGAAATTTACAAAGTTTTATACTCCCCCCCCCCCTCGTTAACGAACAATCGTTATATTTGACTCAGTACATCGTTTAATAAAAATTCATTACTTATATTGTAAATATCTTAATAGTTTGTAGTTTCTTTTAAATTTCTTGTGCATGTGGTCATAATTAAAGTTAGAAGGAAAAAAAAGAGGATAAAGTGGTGAAAGTGTTTTTCTAAAAAAAACAAGTTTAGATACAAGAAATTTTTTTTGGAACGGAGAAAAAAGACAAAACAGGACAATTACTTAAGAACGCAACGAGTATATTATTTGAAAGTAATTTAATATTTTAAACGACAAAGATAAGCCTCTAGATTTCGTCACGGTAGACGACCAGAGAGGGTATTTGGCATTTATCAAGGTTAGTAGTTTAAGCTAGGGCAAATTACACCATTAGCCTTTGAATTTTGCAAAAGTCCACTAGCAGTTCCTGTACAATGTAAATGTCCGCCACATACCACATAATGCAAATTTTACATGTCAGTAGTTCCTGACCCTAACTCTGTTAACCCAAGTGACGTTAAGTCAGCACGTGCCATATGTTTTGAATTAAAGACAAATTAACTGGTCTTTCCATTTCCAATAAGAGACAATCTTGTAATATTAATAAAATAGGGAGGCCATTTGAACCATCATCAAAACAAGGGGGCATATGAAGTTTTTTTTTTTTCCCATAAACAGTGTGCTCTTCTTCCTTTCCCATAAACAATATGCTCTTCTTGCCGACAACGACCAATTTTCCATCACTTTTGTATGTGAAGGATATATCAATAGCATATATCATACAAGTTCGATATCAAAACAATCATCAAGATTTACCTTGTGCGCGAACTTGAACCTTTTGCGAAGTGGAAAAATTTCGCTTGAGCTACGATCTTCGTATATGTCACGATCTACAGACCTGCAAGTCTCTCTCGTCGGATTGATATCACGGAGCGCAGATATCAATACTGGTTCACACCGCAAATCCAAGCCTTTTGATGGTTAGGCTAGAGGGAGTATTTTGGTGAGATAGTTTTTAAGGAGAGAGAGGGGCGGCACTTAGCAAGAGGACGTGTTCCTCAATTAGGTGTATTAGAGTTTTATCCCTTTTGTTGCCCTATTTATATTATTACCAAGAAACCTATTTCTTGTAGGTTAAGTCAATCTTAAACCCATTTGGATTAGGAAACTAATTAACCAATTAATAATAATATAAATATATTCCATATGGGCGGGACTAAATAATCGGGCCACAAACCCAATTACTAACATCTCCCACTCGTACACATGGACTCACCTCTGTAACCATATCGTATCATCAAAACCCGTTAAACACTGCCTCTTCATACTGGAAGTGAAGCGTGCGACATGACGAGAAAGATAAAGGGTGGCGCGCTATACCAAATCACCATCTGCCCAGCATATAACGTCCTCGTTAGAAAACAAAACTCGTCTATACCCCAGACTGTATATATGGATCAGTTTAAACATCCTCAATCCCTCAAGGCGGTGCTTAAAACTTAATATGTTTGTGTATCAAGATCAATCTCTTGAACCGTATGTTCAATATGATCGCCATGGCATTGAAACACAAAAAATAGAGATGCATATCATACTATCTTCCTTAGACACTCATATCAATCACTCTTGGTCAACTGCTTTCCCAGCAATGCTCCGTAGGACTGTATATGCATAGCCCGTTGGTCGGCATGCCAAAGTAGCATCATCAACGTCCAAGTTCATGATATAGTTCTAAGTCACATAGGGTAAAATTGTGATCTGGATTTGATCACTAGAACTCACACAGTGATGAAGCAGTGATCATTCAATCACTTTCTTAAGTCGCATTATAGTCACATACAGTATGAAGTGTATGCTATGACGGAACTCACTACTAAAAACCGTGCCTTCAGCGACGGAATTCTCAGCGACGGAAATTGAGCATCGGCGGCGAATTTATCATCAGCGGAATTGAGCATCAGCGGCGAAATTTCCGTCGCTGAAGGTCACCTGCCTAGAGCGGAATTCAGCATCAGCGACGGAATTTGTCAGTGAAGGAATTTTCCGTCGCTAAAGGTCACCTTTAGCGACGGAATTTTCCGTCGCTGAAAATAAATTGAAATTAAATTCTGAAATATTCAGCGACGGAAAAAATTCCGTCGCTAAAGTGTGACAACTTCAGCGACGGAAAATTCGTCGCTGAATATTCAATTTAATTTCAGTTTTCAGCGACGGAAAATTCCGTCGCTAAAGGTGACCTTTAGCAACGAAAAATTCCGTCACTGAAAATAAATTGAAATTAAATTCTAATTAATATAAAATATCAATAATATTTGAAATTAAATTAAACTAATATTTGAAATGTTAATTTAATAATATAATATCAATAATTAAAATGATTAGCATAAATAATTACAAAAATTAAATCATTCACATTACAACTTAACTTAACTTAACGTAACGTTAACTTAAATTGAAATTAAATTAAAATAATATTTGAAATGTTAATTTAATAATATAATATTAATTATTAAAATGATTAGCATCAATATGATTACAAAAATTAAAACATTCACATTACAACTTAACTTAACTTAACTTAACTTAAATTCTAATTAATATAAAATATCAATAATATTTGAAATTAAATTGAAATTAAATTAAAATAATTTTTGAAATGTTAATTTAATAATATAATATCAATAATTAAAATGATTAGCATCAATATAATTACAAACATTAAATCATTCACATTACAACTTAACTTAACTTAACTTAACTTAACGTTAACTTAAATTGAAATTAAATTAAAATAATATTTGAAATGTTAATTTAATAATATAATATCAATAATTAAAATGATTAGCATCAATATAATTACAAAAATAAAAACATTCACATCACAACTTAACTTAACGTAACGTAATGTAACTTAACTTAACTTAACTTAACTTAACGAAACGTAACGTAACATAACGTAACGTAACTTAACAACAACGTAGCGTAAGCGTGGCAATGTAGCTTAATGTAATGTAACGCATGTCGTTACTTAGCGTGGCGTAATGTAACTTAATGTAACTTAACGTGGCGTAACTCAACTTAAAACAACTTAATTTAACCAACTTAACGCTTTAACAGCAACAACAACAACAACAGCAGCAACTTAGCAACTGGCAGCAGCAGCAACAACTTAAATGTGGCGTGGCAACTTAACAACATAACGGGTGGCTTAACAACAACTTAGCAACTTGGCAAGCAACTTAACAACTTAACTTAACTTAGCTTAACTTCTTCACTTTAACTTAAACGTGGCAACAACTTAACGTAACATAACTTAGCAAGCTTAGCGTCAAAACAACAACTTCTAACGTGGCTCTAACATGAAAACCTACGCTACACCTATTGGCGAAATGGTATAATGGACTACGATGGACCATTAAAACATGAAAAACGCTACTATTGCGAAATGGTATAATAGTCTGATGGACCATTATAACATGAAAACACATACGCCTATTAATGGCGAAATGTTATAATGGACTACGATAGACCATTATAACATGAAAACACGCTACTTATATATCGACAAAATGGTATAATGGAGTACGATGGACCATTATAACATGAAACATGATCGTCTATTAGCGAAATGGTATAATGGAGTACTGATAGACCATTATAACATGAAAACACGCAACGCCTATTAGCGAAATGTTATAATGTTAACGTAGCGCGTAACTTAACAACAACTTAACGTAACTTAACAACTTAACGCAACGCAACTTAACAGCAACTAAACTTAACAACAGCTTAAATGCGTTAACAACAAATGTAGCGTGGCAAAGCAACAACAACAATTTGAGCTAAGCTTAACTTAACTTAACCAACTTAACAAAGCGTAACGAACTTAAGCTTAACTTAGCAACAACTAGCAACTTAGCAATTAGCAAGCAAGCAACAACTTAAAAGTAGCGCAACTTAACTTAACTTAAACGTAACGTAAGCAAAATAACTTGGATTAACTTAAGCAACTTAACCAGCAAGCAACTTAACACCTTAACTTAACTTAACTTAACTTGACTTAACAAGCTTAAGCAACGTAACTTAGCAACTTAACATAACTTAACGTAAAGCAACAACAACTTAAAACTTAACTTAACTTAACTTAACTTAACAGCAACTTAACAACAAGCAACTTAACTTAACTCAACAGCAACAACTTAGCTTAAGCGAAGTAAGCAGCAACAACAACTTAAACGGCGTAGCGTGGCAACAACTTAAGCGTGGCGTGGCAACTTCAACTTGCAACTTAACTTGGCTTAGCAACAACAACAACGTAACTTAACTTCAACATAACGAACTTAACTTAAGCAATATGGCCCAGCAATAGCGTTACATAACAACTTAGCAAAAGTAAGCGTAACAACTAACAAATGTAGCGTGGCAACAACAACTTAGCTTAAAGCAACTTAAGCAGCAACTTGCCTTAACTTAACTAAGCGTGGCGTGGCAACTAAACAGCAAGCAACTGGCAACCAGCAAGCAAGCTTAGCAACTTGCCTTAACACCCAATGGCAGGCTAACGAAGCAGCAACTTAGCAACAGCAACATAACTTAACAACAACATAACATAACAACAGCTTAACGTGGCATTAACTTAACTTAAGCGTGGCGTAACTTAACAACAACTTAACTTGGTTTAACCAACCAACAACAACCAACTTAACTAAAAGTAGCGTAACCAACTTAACTTAAACGGCGTGGCAACGCACAACAACAACTTGGCTTTAGCTTAAGCTTAACTTTTAACTTAAGCAACATGGCAAGCAGCAACAACTTAACAACATGCATAACCAGCAACGTAACATAAGCTTAACAGTAAAATAACTTAACTTAACTTAAAGTGGCGTAGCGTGGCAAAGCGTAGCGTGGCAGCTTAACAAGCAACAACTTAACTTAGCAACAACTTAACAACAGCTTAAATTAATTTAACTTAACAACTTGGCAGCGGCAAAGTGGCGTAACTTAACTTAACTTAAGCGTAGCGTGGCAAGCAGCAACTTAACAACTTAGCAATTTAACTTAACAATTTAGCAACAGCTTAACAACAGCAACATAACTTAACATAAGCAGCTTAACAGCAACTTAACAACTTAACATAACTAATTTAAGCGAACTTAACGTAACATAACCAACTTAGCTTAACAGCGTAGCGCAACTTAACTTAACAAACTTAGCATAATAACTTAATAACTTAACAAGCAGCAACTTAGCAACAGCAACAACAGCAACAACAACAGCAACAGCAACAGCTTAAGTAATGTAACCTTAACAAGCGTAGCGTAAAGCTTAACTTAACTTGGCAACTTAACTTAACTTACACTACAAGAAAGCGGGGCACAGCGACAGCGGAAAATTCGTTGCAAAATGAAATTCGTTACAATTAGGCGATTGAAGCGGAAAAAGTTCGTTGCAAATTCGTTTGGAAAACCCGTTGCAAATTTTATGCAACCGAATGTATTCCGTTGCATGATATTGCAACGAAAATCGGCGTTACAATTTCAAATTTTACTACATTTGCAAATGTGTTTCTAAGGGTAGTTGGCGTCTGTCATTGCAAATAGCAACTAATTTTTTGTTGCATTCTTGCAACAAACTTTCCGTTGCATTCTTACAAGCGGACTTTTTGTTGCTTTTTTGTTGCATTCTTATATGGACTTTTTCATTGCATTTTATTACATTTTTGCAACGGATATTTTCGTTGCATTTTTGCAACAAACTTTTCCATTATATATATATATATATATATGTATGTATGTATATGTATATATATAATCGTACTGATTGAACATTTCATATTTCACATTTACAAAAAAATTAAATCTAAAATCAAACATTTAAAACAACTCAAGTTTAAGCATTTCATTCAAAAGTCATTGTCGATATGTCGATTACATGAAAGTGTAGAGAATGTTAAGAGTCTCAAGGGATTACAAAATGCATTGTCTAAGCTGTCAAACTACAGGGCGTTGGTGGAGGTTGTTGGGCTCTAAGTGGCGAATTTCCTCTTGCGTTAGCTTGAAATCGACTTTGATTTTCTCCATTTCCATAGCATTGTCGGCTTGTATTTGTTTTGAATATCTTCCCTCACTTTTCTACTCTTTCACAAGGAAACTTGACACCATCGTCATGCGGAGGAACTACTAACTGAAAGGAAATTAGATTATCTTACTATGATAGGCATTATGAAGCTTGAATTAACAAATTTGTTCCGGCTTTTTTGGACAGCCTATGGCTGAACCAAACTCTCAAAACAGCCCAAAAACAGCCACAAAAAACTCATGAATTAAACTCACACATGAAGATTACTTACGGGATGAAAATTATGATAGTTTATTCATGAAAATTCAAACTAACAACTAAATTGTCAAAGGTAAATTCAAAGCGACAACAGCTGTCGAAGTCACTCAAACGACCCCAAAAGCGAAACTAAAAGCAGAGGGATACTCAAAAAATGTCATGTACTCATATGGATAGTTTATTTTGTGATTGAACTTGTTCCCGTCATAAAATTCACAAAATACTTGTAAATGTAGTGTGGACGAAAGTTATGCTTAAGTTCCACATGGTGAGAAACAAATATAAGAGATTCACATCACTACTTGTGAAACAAAATCAATCCTACAATGACTAATGGCTATATATACTGGCTAAAACCCATCTTGAAATAATAAATGTTGTCATCATAGATAAGGGCATTACTAAAATTGAATTTTTAAACTTACTTGCCCAAAAGTTAGGAGAATCTTCAGTGTATTCACAAAATATACATATCATCGGCACCTAGAATTTGAGCCCATGCTCTAAATTGAGGTTTGTCTTTGTAGTTCCTCAATTTTCTCAATTTCTTTGGGAAGGCTGGATTCTCGATAGAATACATAAAGCGGAAGCCTGCCGTTCGAG
>JABEVN020000417.1:0-32347 GCA_013146195.2 Codonopsis lanceolata | reverse complement strand
ACCTCCTAGTTATGTTGATACTAGGGGGAAATGGAAGTCTCCTGGATGGGACCATACATTGTTAAGGAGATCCGTCGAGGAGGTGTCGTGCTTCTCACTTAACCGAGGAGAAGATCTTGTCTAGCTCTTCAACCTCGACAAACTCAAAAGGTACTATGCCTGATCTATCCAGCAGATGCTTCCCTCTCCAGCCCGCTAGGCTGAAAACCCGAAAGGGCGGCCTAGGCAAAAGTTAGGGCATAAAAAAATATAATAATAATAAAAAATAATTAAAAGGAGAAATAAGGGCCCGCTAGGCTAAAAACCCGAAAGGGCAGCCTAGGCAAAAGTTAGGGCACATATATAAATAAGAAAAGAGATATAAAAAAATATAATAAGGAGAAAAAAGGAGGGGGAAGGTATTATTTAAAGTCCTTGGCATACTACCTCCAAATCTTCAGTATATCAGAGGCCCGACTGACAGGAAAGGAAAACCACGACAGAAGCTCATAATAAAGCACTAAAATATAATATTTTGGGTCCTAAAGTGCAACTTAGGAATCTTTTATTAACACATTTAAATTATGCATTGACTGCAGGTACATATCCATATATTGCATGTACCCCCCTTGTTTCCCCAAACACTATCCCTTTTTTTGCAGCTCTAGCCCCAGAGTGGCCCATCAATGTCTGCGGCGTCCACCGAGCCGAGCCCATATGCTCTTTCTGCTGGGTGCAGAGGAAGCTCTAGTCTCACCAGCATGTGAGCCACTAGAAGTGTCTTCTTCTTCATCATCAGCGTCTCCGTTCTCCTGAGTAGCCGCATTGCTCTGACTACTCCATCATCCTCCGATAATGCATCCCAACCGTGGGGGAAGAGGAGCAGCTATCTCTTGCTCCCACGAATTATCCTGCCTGCTTTCCATGCTCAGCCGTGGAGGCTCATTACCGCCAGCTCTGTAAGCCGTGCCCCAACTAGTCTGGGGAGGAGGAGCAGCTAGCACTTCTGGTTCCCATGGGTTATGCTGCCTACTAGCATTGCTTAATCTACGGGATGTATTGCTGGGACCCGCAGTATTCGGTCCAGGGGCTGTTCGGGCATCAAGACCATGTACCCGCCGAAACTCTGCCTCCAAAGCCTGAGGAATGACTAACCCCGAGCTATCGATATCCTCACCTATTTCCATCAAGCGAAGGCCAATCCGTAGTCACATGATAGCTCAAAGAAGTTTCTCATTCCACGCTTCTAATAGTGGGACGCCTCAAGAAGAACCATAATCCATACCAAATACCTGTGGAAAGAAGCATATAATCGAAAGGGATAGGTCGCTTCCGCCTCGTAATCCTGCCACATGCCTTGAATGGTGGGACCCAAGTCCTCGTCAATATTATCCACTCCCATATATATGGGACGAGTTGTATCCGGGATCACCGGCTCTCTCCCAAATTGCCGCAAGATCCGGTCTTGTTGATAAAAGGAGGTCTGCATGAGGCCTAACAGGACCACTTGACTATATTCATCGGAATGCTGAAGAAAACGCCGGATCTCCCAATGATGAATGACCCAAATTATGTCCATGGAGCCCCGGCGGTAAAAATGATCAGCCCAATAGAACTCAGAGAAATTGGTTTGAGGAAGATGCCCGCGAACACCGTAAAGGGCCGGATCATAAGGTGCCCCGCGTATGCACGGAAAACGTAACTCCAAAGAAAATGCTCTTTCTAGCCACATGTGTACTGTATCGGGGCTACCTAAGAGGAATAGTTCTTCACCACTAGCAAAAGTAGTCAGGCCCATAAAGGTCTTCGCCAAAATCACCGGGACAATATTCAACCGGCGATCTCGAGCCTGTAATACAAGGTCCACGACCCGCACATCGAAAAATCTGGGTGGACCCACTAACAAGTATCTCCCTACCAGACATAGGAAGAGTGTAGTCAGCCTATGCCGCAGGTAATCTATATCATCCTCCCTATAGGCCGTCTCCTATAGGCCGGCACTGCGATCTGACGAGAAGGTGCCACCCCCAGCATCGAACAGAACTCTTCGAATGTGGGGCACATCTCATTCATGCCAAAGTTAAACAAATGGTCTTGAGGAAACCAAAACCTGGCGGCTCCCCTCAACATGTCCCAATTTATAATGACGTTCCACCAGGACAGTAGGCATCTGAACCCGAAGATGTGATCAAACCAGTCCCGCTCGTCTGATCGCAGGGAGAGTATCCAGAAATCCAATGCATTCTCATAAACTTCAATTTCCAAAGCCGTGGGAATACGTGCGACCATTTATAAAAGAGATGCAATGGATTTTATAAGGCAAAAGAAAGGGCAACGACAGAGCAGAAGAGAGCCTGAGAATGGTAAAATAGAGGGATGAACACGCTGGTGAGAAATCAGGCCAATCTCCGTCCGAATTTATACCGAGAATTGAAGAAACTGACAGTTCTGTGCACAGTATATGAATAGTAACAAACAGTGGCTGCACAGGAGAAGCCATGGCGCCACCAATAGCCTCCCTTTGCGCTGCGCCATGGATATGGCCGCGCCAAGTGACCTATTACTGTGCTGGAAATTCCGCCTGGTATTCTGGTTTATCTGCCCGACCGTCCGCTATTACTATGTCTGATCGCGAGAAACAAAGAAAGGCTATTAAAGATGGCTATGAACACGGGTTCAATAGCCACAGTGCGCTGAAGAAACAAAGGAGACGGTCGTTCTTCCATTCCCCTATCACCAGAAAAACCCACTTCGATCCGAAGGTGTATTCTCATAAATTCCCTCTCCAAGAATACAGCATGCCATTACCTTTTAGATGTCTGGTATAGGTTTATTTTCTGTGTGTGTTTAGTTTTGCATGTGTAATATATTGCATCATATACAATTATATTGCATTATATAACAATGTCTGTACGTGTTTCTTATAAAAAAAAGAGAAAGACTAATATTCACAGGAATCCAAAGCTAATGCGCTCGGGACGACTGACTTCTATCAAAACCACCACCAATGACCCTGGGACCCGTCACGCCACCAGCTCTGAACACCCGACCTCTTCCTTGGGCACGGCTCGACCCGGCATCCGCGTCATCATCATCGTCACCATCTCGACGCCGGGTCTGCCTCACTGTACTGCTCCCCCTGCAAGAGAACTAATCAGTAAGTTTCTGATAGAGTTTGCTGGTACTGAAAAAGCCCCGCAGCAGCTTCTTGTAGGTAGACACGTTCATTTATAAAAAAGAAGTGAGACAAGAAAAAGAGTATATTAGTCTCTCAAAAAAAAAATGGACATGCATAAAAAAAATGAATGATGAAAAAAAATATGTGCGCATAATATAAAAATTGAGATATCAAGAACTGTTCAAACTTAACAAATGTCAAGTTACAGGAGTCAAAAATGCGAAAGGCAAAGTAGGATGCGCAAAACAGTGAATCGCGAAGGGTGAAAGTGCCAAAAATGAAAGTTAAACAGGAGCTTGGCGTGTCCTAAAGGCATTTTGGGCTCCGCGCCAAGCAAGGGGTGTGTCGGCACCAAGGATGCTACTGTAGCACTTAGACTTAACGCATTATGCAACTCGCAAAGCCTGCTGTACAATCCGATGAAACCGATTGAGGGAATTTATAATTTCTGATGAATCCCTCGTTCCTGCTATAAATAAGAGAGTTGGGCTCCCCTCTTCAGTGTTCAGATTCATCGACAACGAAGCGCTAAAAGTTTCTCTCCACGTCGTAAGAACGACGATAGATTTAGTGAGAGGTGTGAGATATGTGTGTGTAGCCCACCAAAGCTCCCAAACCCGTCCAAACTCCTTCAAAATAAAAATCCACCGGTTAAAGGTGATCCGATCCCTAGCCTAGTATTTAGGTATCCACCCCACTTCCCCGGCCCAAAATCCATAAAGTAAGCCGTTACTCTACCTGAGTAATGTGCTGAAATACACAAAAAAAATAAGCCGTTATTCCGCCCAACCAAAAAGGCCAAAACCTTCCTAAATAAGCCATCATTTTGCCCGAGTGAACGAGCCAAATTCATCCAAATAAAGCAGTCATACTGCCCGAATCACAACAACAACAACAAAGACTCCCTCTATCTGAAGGACAGAGCGAGCACACTACCGCTCTAAAAGATAATAGCCTTTAAGGGCGCTTTTTATTTATTTATTTATTATTAAAGTTATTATTTAAATCCAGCCCAATGTAGCCAATATAAGCTGTTGTGCTACCCGGATCAGATTAAGAAATATTATGTAAAAGAGCCGTTATAATGGTCAAATATTTTTAAATATATTTGTAATTATTGTAAGGAGATGGTTGCAAGGCTGTAAATAATGTAGCCACAGATGTATTTTTTTTTTAGTGTCTTTTAATGCTTTATTTATCTGCTAAATAAATATAACAATAAGCATACTTTCGCCAAAAACCATTTTTGAAACCGAAAGGGCGAGTTGGGTGCCTAGCACCTTCTCAACTCGTAACTTAGCCTCCGAACCCGTTTTCTTTTTCTCTGGTTTATTTTTATTTTTATTTTTGGTTTTGCTTTATTTTGCCTTAAAATAAAGATGGTGAATCTAAAACTTTTTGGATCCAGTCGGGTGCCTAGCACCTCTTTCTTGCACTTTTCCGCTTTCCCCTAAAAAAGGGAGAATGAGAATGAAAGGATGGTGTATTCCCATATCCTAGTATCCCCTAAAAAAGGGATAACTTGATGCGGGAAACCCAAAGCTCCCATAGTGATCCGAAATGAGCCATAAGGCTATTTTTATAAAATCCATAGTGGGGGCGCTGCAACATCCTTTTTTGCACTTTTCCGTTTTCTCCTAAAAAATGGAGAATGGGAATGAAAGAGTGATGCCTTCCCATATCCTGATATCCCCTAAAAAAGGGATAACTTAATGCGGGAAACCCAAAGTTCCCATATTGGATAAAAAATCTACTCAAGTCAACCGAGGCGCATTCCAACGCGTTATTCTAGACAGCACTCCTCTCGCACTTTTGATTTCGTCCTCCCCTAAAAAAGGGAGGGTGGAACGAGAGCAGTAGATGTCACCGCATCCGCACGTACGCGCACCCCTATCCAAGGGCGCGCGGGGGGCAGGGGCACGACCTGGGTGACCTACAGGTAATCCTACCACGAAATCCATGGTTATATATTCCCACTTCCATTTTGGTATAGGTAAGGATTGTACTAGGCCACCAGGCTTCTGATGCTCTATCTTTACTTGCTGACATACAAGGCATCTAGAAACGAATTATGCTATCTCCCTTTTCATGTTTCCCCACCAGAAAGTATCACGTACGTCTCGGTACATATAACCATGTATCTTTTCAAAGCGTCGGCAACCACATTAGCCTTACCAGGATGGTACAAAATGGTGCAATCGTAATCCTTTAGTAATTCAAGCCACCTTCTATGCCTCATGTTTAGCTCCTTTTGGGTGAAAATATATTCAAGACTTTTATGGTCTGTGTAGATTTCGCATGTTTCCCCGTACAAATAATGCCTCCAAATTTTCAGGGCAAAAACCACTACTGCTAGCTCCAAATCATAGGTGGGGTAGTTCTTTTCATAATTCTTCAATTATCGAGATGCGTACGCGATCACTCTATCATTTTGTATCAACACACATCCCAACCCTTTTAGCGATGCGTCGCTATAGATCACAAATTTCCCAACTCCGGATGGTAAGGTAAGGATTGGGGGTGACATGAGGTCCTTCTTTAACTCCTGAAAACTCGTCTAGCAATCATCTGCCCATATAAACTTTCTATTCTTTTGAGTTAGCCTAGTTAAAGGCCCCGAAATTTTTGAGAATCCTTCTACGAAGTGACGAGAATATTCTGCTAACCCCAGAAAGCTTCGAACTTCTGTGACGGCTGTCGGTCTTTCCCAATTTACAATGGCCTCGATCTTGGGAGGGTCCACTGAGATTCCATCATTGGATACCTCATGCCCTAAGAAAGCCACCTTGTCTAGCCAGAACTCGCACTTCTTGAATTTGGCATAAAGCTTTTCTTCCCTCAAGATTTGCAACACCGCTCTTAAGTGTTGTTCATGTTCTTCCTATGTCATAGAGTAGACCAAGATATCATCGATGAAAACAATCACATATCGATCGAGAAATTTCTTAGATACCCTATTCATCAAGTCCATGAACGTGGCTGGGGCATTCATCAACCCAAGTGGCATCACCAAAAACTCGTAATGTTCATATCTGGTTCTAAAGGCAGTTTTTGAAACATCTTCCTTCCTAACCTTTAACTGGTGATATCCCGACTGAAGGTCGATCTTAGAGAAATAGCATGCACCTTGCAGTTGATCGAACAAATCATCAATCCTAGGTAATGGATACCTATTTTTAATAGTGACCCGATTCAATTCTCGGTAGTCTATACACAACCTCATAGACCCATCCTTCTTCTTTATAAACAATACCGGAGAACCCCAAGGCGAGACACTTGGTCTAATCAGTTCTTTTTCCAATAATTCCTGCAATTGTTCCTTAAGTTCTTTGAGTCCAGCCGGTGCCATTCTATATGGTTCTTTAGAAATGGGAGCCGTCCCGGGTATTACATCAATTCCAAACTCTACCTCACGTTCTGGTGGTAGTCCAGGGAGGTCTTCAGGAAACACATCTTCGAATTCCTTCACTACTGCGAGCAATTCTATGTTAGCATCGGATTTACGGGTGTCGATGATAGAGGCTAAGTATCCTTGGCAACCTTTCCTTAATAATCGCCTAGCTCTTGAGGAAGAAATTAAATCTGACAATATAGTCGGCCTTGACCCTTTAAAACGAAACTCTGATTCACCTGGTACACAGAATACCACTTCCTTCTCAAAACAATCAACCTTCGCATGGAACGCAGCTAACCAATCCATACCCAAGATTACATCAAAATCTTGAATGTCTAAAGGAATGAAATCGATGGGCATTTCTCTATCTCCTATCTTCAAGGAGTAGCTTCTAAACACCGAATTTACTGGAATAGACTCCTTAGTTGGGGTATCAATTACTAATCCAATGTCTAATTTTTGGGGTGTGAGTTTCATACGACGTGCAAGTGATGTGCATATAACTAAATGCGTGGCACCAGGGTCGATCAATGCATATACATTTCGTGAGCAGAGTTGGACAGTACCTGCCACCACGTCGTTTGTTGCCTTGGCATCCCTTGCTATCATTGCAAAAATCCTTCCTTGCCCCGACAGTTTCATTTTATCTTCTGTCATTGGGTTTCTAGTAAAACCCTTCTTTAGTGGTTCTGGGCACTCCTTGACTCTATGTCCAACTTTTCAACAATTAAAGCAAGTTCCCTTCCCACGATAGCATGCTTCTGTTTGGTGATTTCTCCCGCACTTGTGGCATGTCGAATTTGTGTTTTGATTCTGCCATTTATTTTGATTGTGCCACTGGTTATGATTCTGAGTTTGATTTCGATTTGGCTCAACAATTTCTCTGTTGCGATCGCCATCTACATTCCTCCTTTTATTACCACCCCCGGCGACTTCTTGACTGCTTGATTGCCCATGATACTTTCCCATGTTATTCTCAAAACCTCTTTTCTTCTCGTCTCTCTTTCTTCGGTACTCAGTAGAACTTAGTTCAATCATACGGGCTCGGTCTAGAACTTCGGCGTAAGTTGGTAGTTTCAAAGGCAGTAGTCTATAGCTAATTTGATCGCTAAGGCCCCTCTCAAACTTTCTAGCCTTCTGACTTTCATCTCGAATGAGTTCTGGAGTGTATTTTGACAACTCTGTGAACTTTGCATCGTACTCTTCGGCTGACATTTTTCCCTGTTCGAGGTAAAGAAATTCAACCATCTTCCTTTCTTGCATACTTGGGGGAAAATACTTCCTGTTGAAGGCTTCACGGAACATTTCCTAGCTATAAACTTCTACTCCATTTGCTTCTGCTGTCCTCTTTTCCGATTTCCACCATTGATTAGCCTCCCCTTCCAAAACAAATGTAGCGAAATTTACCTTCTGTTCATCGGTGCATGCTATGGTTCCAAAAAATTTCTCCATGTTTTCTAGCCATTCCTCTGGTTCCTTGATGCCTGGCTTACCAGAGAAGGTGATATGATTCCTAGACGCGTACTCGCGATGGAGGAATCAAAGAGCACGCAGCACGACAAGCGAAGAACGTCAATGAATTGATGGATTGTGACACCTTGACCCAATGCTACGATCTGTTATTGAACGTGGTACTCCGCGATCCAATTACGAGACGAATACGAACCTTGGTATAAGGAAGAACGCCACAATAGGGATGAATATCCTATTGATATGTTCGGGTTTCGATTACTTAGCCTCTCACCAAATAATCACAAGTTCAATGAAGAACAAGGAGGTTTTGAAAAACACTCAAAAACTATATTAATCAATAATCATAAAGTTGTCTACAAAACAATAAGCCACAGCCCTTATTTATATGGGTTGTGAATCCTAAACCTAAAAGTAAAAGGAAAAGTTTAAGTACAATCAACTTAGGAAACTACTTAGAGTCAACTTAGGAAACTACCTAAAATCCACTTAGGAAACTACTCAACTTACCTAATCTATGTAGGCAATAATTAGGTAAGCTACATAATCTATTTAAGAAACATAAATCCTCTAAAATAAGGAAAATCTACAAATTCCGCTTTTTGTAAAGGCCTTATTTTCAAAGTTGCATTTTGGCCCCCTAAAGTCTCCCTTTAGGCGTTAAAAGCTTCCAAAGTCATTGTATGACATAAACGAACATTTCTTGAGTCTTCAAGTCATCTTCCATGAAATCTAAGGCTTCACAACGCATGTTTGAATTTGTAGAGTAGCCATTGTAATAACTTGAATCTCTAATAAATCCACGAATTAAGTTTGTATAGAACTCTTGAATCTTCCAATCATACTCTATGCATTTTAGAACCCTTGAACCTCGATCCATGCTCATATGAACCCTCGAACCTTGATCTACATGCTTCCAATGCCTCTCCCTTGCTTGTGACAATCTTGGTTCTTGGTTGGTGGTCAGAATCATATCAGAAGGTCTTGGGTTTCATCCTATGGAAACGTTCCAGTAGTTCCCTAGTGGTTGGCTAAGTTGAGCTGGTGGTGGTGGTGCAGCTGCAGTAGACGCCGCAACTGGCGCAATTGCAGGTGCTGCGTTTGCTTGACAAATGCTTGCCGTAATGGCTTGCGTGAGGTCTTGGATAAGGGCCACTAGCGTCGGGTCTGCAGGAGTAGGACCGTTCATGTTATTTCCTGGTTGTGGCCTGACGGGGTTTTCTGCGACTCTTGAGGCAGAGTCTTCAATGACTCCCCTACCTCGTCTACCCCGTCCACGTCCTCGACCTCGTACACCTCCCCGTGCTCCACTTCGTCCTCCTCTAGCCATCTTTTACTGCCACAAGCATAGCGAGATGTCATAAGCGTAAGTCTAGATTTTTATTCTAAATTCTATGTCCGAACTAAATTCATACTAAATTTTTAAATCCATATCCAAGGTATGATAAATCTTATCGCATTATTTGTTGGGTATGAAATTCATAAACATAAACATGACCATCCTTTATTAATTCAACAGACATAAAGAGTCTCAAAACTTTATTAATTCAAAAACATATTGTCTCAAAACAGAAACTCTATCAAATTATTCTAGGGACTCTTATGGGTCCTTAGAGTGCGCCACATATCTTCAAAATTAGCCCATTGATAGCCTCTCGCGACCAACCCACTCTTGGGAGATCAGCATGAAGAGCCATGTCAATGTCTTGACATGTTAGGACGATTTCCCTAAAGAACCTATGGTGTCTTGCTTGGGTCTTGTACAACTCGTGCTCTAACTCTCCCACTCGAGCGTCCAACTCGTGTACGAGGTTAATTGTAGGCTTGTGGCGATTATCGCTTATGTCACTGTCTTCCTCGCCTTCCGGAAGCTCTTCAGGAAGCTCTTCAGGAGCCTCTTCCGGAATCTCTTCAGGAATCTCTTCAGGGTCTTCCTCGGATGTGCTCACGGGGTCATCCTCCTCGGGTTCTGAATCAGAAGGATTTCCCATATGTCAGTTCTCTAAGTCAAGGTCCATCTAAAATCAACAATTATGTTAGATAATACAAATAATTAGGTAAAGCATTATCAATACTATCTATGCCCCAAAGATTTTTCCCATGCTAGATCATAACCTAGAAGCTCTGATACCAAATGTAACAACCCAAAATTTCTAACCAATTTATAATCCCAAAATCTTGGACACGTCACTATTACAAATACTAAATCACAATAATTCTGAAATCATCTCTTAAGGACTAGTAATAAAAGAAAGTCACAGAGTACTTATTACATTTCGAAAGTATAATTAAACAATTATGTAGTTCCAAAACGGCTAAACCAAATACTTGTCCAAATAATATAAAACAAGCTAATTTGAAAAAAAAAAATCTTCAGGTCGTCCTTGACGGTATCAAATTTACTTAAAACCTAGAAGGAAAAAGATTTGGAAGGAATGGACGAACAATGAAAATAAAGTATTCAAAATGGATTAATATCCAAATGGTTCATAATCGGGAATAACGCAATGAGATGATCGATATCATGTTTCATAATGTCACAAAAGAATTAGATATAAAGGATAGAGATACAAAGGCATTTGCAAGAGGTCTAATCATCGTCAACTGTCCCATACTAGTTGGAGACGACGACCAACCCACGGACACCATGATCACATAAGCGGTCTAATGACTTCTTTTAAACGAAGATTCACAATATAATAATAACAATTCATAATGGTATATCCGGATAACCAAGCCACGGGCCAGGTGGCATATTCATAATCAAGTATCAAATTCAAAATGCTACTTTACCCCAGTAGCCGGTTGTTCAACTTAGTGATCATAGTAAGATTTCAAAAAATAATATTCCAATGAATATTTGGTTTAACAAAAATATCTCACTGAAATTTAAATATTAGTGAGATATATGTAATGAGATTTACAATTTAGAGTAACAAAAGAACGAGTACGCCGGAATTCAAATTCAAATTCCAACTCAAAATTGGTATACGTTTCAAGGAAATGTAAATATCAAAGAATTAGCGGAAGCCTATCAATTTGGAATAAAGAATTCAAATATCTAAAAGATGTATAATCTCTTACCTATTTAGCGAGTGTACAACGAAATGAATATCAACAATTCCGGAAGAAAGCTAACCGCTCTTGTCCAAATCTAAAATTCAAGGCATAATATTATATTTAGCAAATTATTTATATCGTTGTAATTTAGTAATTTAACCCAATCTTAATAATATTATCGCCTTACAAATTTGGATCAAAACCAACTTAGATACTACTGTTTACTATACTTATTATTCTCAAGTAATGCTACTTTAGCATAAAACCCATTATAATATGCATATAAATCCTACTATTGCATTCTACTATCTTTAATGCCCATTTAAGTGGTATGCATTCCAGTACTTCCTATTTTCACCATCCTATGCACTAAACAATTTCATAAGTCAACTTCGGCTAAAGAATTGATGTCATTCCGTTTCTCCACTTCTCTCAACTCACTTACCTTCAATTATTTATTTATTCTTTTACATTTCTTCTGCAGATTATACAGATAGCCTAGTTCTTATGATTCATCATTCGATTCTCTCTTAATTCTACACAATAGAACACACATACGCATTCACAGTAAGATGCTTAAACCCACTATCTTTCTTTTCCTTTATTTCTTTTGTGAGTTTCACTACACCCACAACATTTCTCTCTCTCTCTCTCTCCTCACTTCAATTTATTTCTTTCTTCTTCCTACTAACCCAATTCCATCCTCAATTCTTTTCCCCCTAGCACACACACAGAAAATACAGTGCACGCCACACACAATCCTTAAATCAATCTTTCAAAAATTTAATCCAACCTATTACCGAATCCATAGGTTTCTGTTACCAAAACCTTCCACTTCAGTCTTGTTCAAAACACATACCCATAACTTTATATCCATTTCAATACATACTTTTTAAATTCATCATTTGAAGGAAAAACCCAAATTAGAAGTAGGGAGAAGATATTAACTCACCTCGATTGGCTATTTTACGGATCTCTTGTTCAAGTCATTCCCGACAGTGCCGGACCCCTTCTCCTTCTATTGTACTCTCCTGCTCTTCCTCTTAACTCAAGATTTTTCTGAATTTTCTTGATGAGAACATCCAATTGTCCGATCCCTTCTTATACACCCATCACATTGCTTTGCCTTCTCCGTCAAATGAATCTCCCCCCTTTAGTTCGTCTTTCACTCTTCCCGAGTTTAGCTGGAAACTTCTGTTTAAATGAATTCTTTCCCCCATTCTTTTTAGAAACAGTGGATCCTCTATCTTTCCCTTCTTTATTTTGTTACTATTATTTTTTTTTATCTTATATTAATAACTATTATTATAATAAAAGAAACCACAAATTGATGGGTCAAACCCAAACTCATAATAGGCAAGATAATACACACTAAGCCCGTCAAAGTTTTAAGTATGCTTGGTCCAAATATTTTAAGCAAGCCCAAATGTTTAGTAAATAAAATCTAACTAAATAACAAAATTTTATTTTAGGAATTTTGGGTATATTACATGGTGAGCTGTTGGCTGACTCAGTTGTTTTAGAAAATTCTTTTTAAGAAAGATCACTGAATATAGAGAAGAAACTGAAGAACAATTTATCAAAACAAATAGCTAAACAATTTATGTAAGTAACCAGCTAACACTTAAGTAGATTAAAACTTTTTAAGTGTTAGATCAGTTTGTAAGGGCTGATAAAGTAACTGACAAAAGAATTGAAGTGGTTCACAGTAAAACTGCTACATCCACTACCAAGTTGGTCAAACTTGGATTTTTGAAGTGCACTAATTTTATTAAAAATCTAATTGATCTCTAATGGATCAGTGTACAACAAAAGACCAGTGTTTATGGAGAATGATTGAAAAACAATCAAACTCGTGAGACAAACTGACTGATTTCTAAAGAGTATGAAATAAATCACTCAGTGTTTGTCTAAACAATAACTAGAAGGAAATATTCAAAGAATAGTATCTAGCTAAAGTTTTTCAAGAAGACTAAGGCAGATAGAATTTCTGTTAAGAGTAAGATGCTTCAGACTTCGGTGTTTCTTCAAATGATTCCTGAGGGAATTTATAAATGTTCTTGAAGAGTAACCTGTTAGGAACACATTTGAATTTGAAAATGTGTTGAGCTTATCCAAACGTATCTTCTCACAAGATCACATAAATCCTGTTAGATAGATAATATTCAGAGTATCTATCGAAACACATAATGAGAAAGTGTCAGTATAAGGGAATGTTCAATTAAATGAGGTAAAGAAGCTGACACTTTAAAACTCTGGTCAGCTGATAAGAGTAACTGACGAAAATAATGCAACAAGCTGATCAAAATAATATAGTAAGTTATAAGTTCTTGGCTGACAAAACGTAGAATGTTTTTAAGCAAATTTAATTTTAAGGCAAGATTCAAAATTCTCCTCCTATTTGCTTAAAACCATTCACTTGAAAGTAGGTAGCAATTAAAGAACTTATAATCCTGCAAAGTAGATGTTAGTAAGCGAATCAGATAATACATAAGTGCAGTAGCAGGAAATTAAAAACATGCAGAAATTAATTGTCTACTACAAGTAAAACGATTGTTTAAGAGGTTTAAGAGTTTAAGAAAGTGTTTGGATCATTCAGAGTGCAATGTTCATTCACATGTTGATGTGGATCCTTCAGTGGGCTTTCCAGCTTGAGTAGCAACTGATGGACCAACATCAGCTTCAGGTTCCTAATTTTCAGCATCTATTTCCTTGTCAGCATCATCATCTTCTTTTTCAGCTTCCTTTGCAACTTCAGCTTCAGTTACTGACTGTGAAGGTGTAAGACCAAGTCTTTGATTGAGATTTTTGTTCTCAGCCAAGTATGCATCAGCACGTGCTCTCTGTTTCTTCTCATCCTGAATGGTTTGAAGCATTGCAAATTCAACATTGAAGGTCCTGATTGCCCATTCTCTTTGGTAAAGCAGGATAGATCTCCAATCATCCATATGAGCTTCCCTCGGCGCACCAGTTGCAATAGCAGTCTGGACTTCAACTAAGATTATCTGTGTATGATTGGGGAGAAGAGATGCAAACTGCTGCTGGAGGGTGGCAAGCTGATTAGTGTGGTGCTTGAAGGCTGCTTTCATTTGAAGATGATGGACATAAAGTAAGTCCAATTTAGCTGAAACATATAATGGATTAGATGAGGAATGACCAGTTGGTTCAGGAGCAGGTGAAGGAGAAGATCCTGGAGCAGTTGTAAATAATTGAAAGTTTTGAATATCCTCATCTTCTGGGCCGGTAGGAAAGAAATTAGCTAGAGGATATGCAGGAGCAGGAGAGGTGGGTGTCGGGTCTGACTCAGGAATGATATTAGGGAAAATAGTTTTCTTCCCTGTAGGCTGCTGGAGAGCTTGAGAGATGATGGCTCGCTCGCTCTCTCTCTCTCTCTCTCTCTCTCTGCCTCTCTGTAAGCCAATTGAGAAGGAGTGAGGAGATATTCATCCTCAGAGGTTGACTTTTAGGAGTCTGAGAAGGTGGCAATGGAGGATTCTTCAGCTAAATCCTCAGGAGAAGAGTGATCATGCAGAGATTCTAGAATAGTATGAGGTGGTGAGGCACATATAGGAACAGCAGAGTGAAGAGATAAATCATGTAGGATTATGAGAGGAGATGCTTGGTTTGAGTGAGTAGTGAGATTAGTATCCAGAAAAGTGGAAGGTTCATAAGAGGGAATGACAATGGCATCTGGTGTGGAAGGAAGAGCAGCATCAGCTAAGGGTTCAGTTTGTAAGATGAGAGAGTCTGACAGAGGGGTTGCTAACACTGGAGTGGCTGTCATTTGAATGGCTGGTTAACGGTAGCTGACACATGGGTGATTGATACTTGAGTGCCTGATACAGGAATTGGGGCAGGAATAGGAGCAGGGATGGGAAGGATTGATGATGAGGCTGCAGCTGTTGGTACAAAGGTAGGTAGTGGAATGGTGTGAAGGATAGTAGTAAAAGTGGGGAAAGGATCAACGTGGGTAGAAATAGGTAAGATAGTTGAAGAGACTACAACGAAAGGATTATTTGAGGGTATTGCTAGAGGGGTTGAAGGAATTGGCTCAGAGATTAGTGAAGCAGGAGCACTGGTGAATGCATCAGGAAATGTTGTGGACTAAGAAGCTCCTCCTGGCATGGAGGCCATCTGTCTGTGTAGTTCAATATATGCTTGATTGGCTGAATTGACAGCATCTTGCACATTAGGGTTACGTTGGACTCGTCTATGAGACTAAAATTGCTACTGCAACTCACCAACATACTTAGGTAAAGTTGGATACGTAGCCTACTTGAATCAACTTATTGAGATATGTTTACCTCATTCTGTCTGGAACTTCATTGGCAAACACTATAGCCTTCTCTCCATATGGTTAAACTATCTTTGTAATGACCCGAATCCGAAAGTTTTATTTATGCAATTAGGACTACTACAAACCCACCCATAAGTTCATAAATAATGTTAATACCTATTGGCTAGTGATAGGGGATAACCAAATCTAACTGATATTGGTTCCCTTGATTCCTTGACCCTATCAAGTGAGAAACAGTACCTTTTTTTTTTTCCTTTTTGATTCAACGTACAAATGTTGCCAACGAATGATGGTTATAAAAAACTTTTTATAGTAAGTATTCTTGACCATGTAGAATATTTGACCAAATAATCGGAAATTGTTTTAAGATGAATTATATGAATTAAAACTTCTAAGAACCTAAAATAAAGATAGCACTAAGATGCAATCAAAATGAATACTCCTATAGTTCTATCCCTAAATTATTGTCTGTTTTTAGTTTGACTTCTTAAAAAATAATTGTCTTTTTCTTTTTTAAGACAACATTTTTTACCTTTTTAACATCACTTTTTATATCTATTTCTACTTAATTTACATATTGCATTAATATTAATAATCAAATTAATTATTTTTATTAATCCACGTGTCGGGTCAAACTCAAACATGATACTCTGTGTTTAAATAATTGTCCCCCCCCCCCTTTTCTTTTTTAGTCGGTTCTACCATAATTTCTCTTTCAAAACTCTTACCATTTTATCTTTATTTTTTCTACATACTTTAAATATGATCACATGTTTGAGGACATTAAAGGAAACCACATATTAAATTAATATTTATAATATAATAAATTACTTTGTATTAAAAAGTGTTCCGAGTCAAAAGAAGACGATTACTTGAAAACTGAGGAAGTAATAATTTATGGAAACAAGTCAACTCTATCATGCAAGTCAAGCATAATGCCTTTTGGTAAAGGGCTAGGGCCTTCAGCTCCATTGCAATTAATTCCTTCATATATCCTCAATCAAGGTGGCTCTATACAAACTTTTACCTTAGCTACTTTATCTAGAAATAGGACTCGTACCCTGTCATACTATGAGACAATTCTGTAATGTGTTCCTTGATCCAGAGAGAGTTTAACTTACTCTTTTAGAGTGAGAGAGAGAGAGAGCACAATTCACTATCAATGAATCGCAAGAAGTACAATATATGAAGGACAAAAAATACATATAATGCTTTGAAATTTATTATTTTCATCTACGGAACCGAACAAAAACAAAGAAATACAATCTGGTATAGGAAAGTGACGTCGCATGTGACCGCTAAGTGCTTTCCACCGAAGGGATCGATGAAGAGCTGTGAACTTTCTTATGTCAACCTAAAGCCCTACCAGAGTTAAAAACCTTGAGCAGGATGGACATGGATATTTTTTTCTACCTCTTTTGTTACCCCTGATAACTTCTTTTGTGTTGGTTGCATCACATTGAGCATGAAATTGGATACATTGTTGTTGTCGTCATTGTATCCATTGCAACCACTCTCCTCCTCCTTATCACTACTTCTACCTATGTATTCTTCCACCTTTTTTTTCCCTTTTTCAACCTCTCCTTCATTTTGGATCCTTTCACCATTTGATAACCTTAGTAGGGCTAGAGCTACATCTTCTGTAGATGAAGATGGCTGGTTAGGGTTTCCTTGAGCTTTAGAAGGAGAAGAGGTTTTAGGCTTTAGAGGAAGTGGATGGAAGGCAAGGTGAGATTTCATGTCATCATGTGACTATCCACAGCTCTACCATTGCTAAAACACCTGGAGCATATGTAAGAGAATGGAATTATTGTACTTGAACTAACGACAAGATTATTAAAGCCTAGATTTAAGAGAATGGTACTTAAACTGAAGTTTTCATAACTTACAGGCAAAATCCGTCTGAAATGTCATGAATAACGATCTCGTCAAATCATCATTAATTTTCAACGCCTGTAGATAAAATGAAAACGAGAGTCAATTAAAATTAATAATCATTAGTGAATTAATGACAGAATCTCACATAGATTTTTCTCAAAATTTTAGCTTTCCTCTTTCAGTAGAATCAGTACAAACAAATCTATGTTTAAGAAAATCATCCAAAATGTATAGAATTTCTTATTTTATGATTTTCATAAACAGATCTCTTCTGGGCAACAGAATGAAGATGTAATCGAAATACTTGGAAACACAAAAATTACCTTATCGGGTGGCCTCAGAAGTAACATTCTCCAGCATTGAAATCCCAAGAGAGGATTATTTAGCGTCATAGATCTGATTGAAAAGAAAGAGAGACTGAGGGAAATGTGTGTGTGTGTTGGGAGGAGATAGAGATGCAGAGGGTATATGAGGATGGATTTTGGGTTCTGGCAGCGCTATGAATTTATAGACCCAAATATAAGGTTTCGACACACTATTTTTGCCCAACCCTAAAACCCTAGCCGCCGTTTGTTTTGTTTTGTCTTTTTTTTTTGGTGGTAGGGGGGGGTGGGGGGGAGGGATATAACACTTTACTTTTCTAGGGACAAAAAAGGGAAATGTAAATATCTAGTTTGGGGATTCAAGAATTACTTTTTTCTCCCTCCGATTCCACCCAAAGTCACCATTTGAAAATTCTAATTAGCCTTGGCGATCACAATCCAAAACTCGTTAATCCATCTAATATGACACGTTATTTTTTTGGTCGAAACTAGTTATCTATTTCGACCCCCTTTTTTTGTTATATAAATGTAGGTTCTTTGATGGAAAATGTATCAACCTCGGCCCAACCCGTTTCGACTCGTATATTTTTGGGTTATAACGGATCGTGACCCGTTTCGATCCAACTCACGCAATCGTCTGCACTAATTCTAATTATTAAGGGATATATTATTGACAATAAAGTTAGTCATAATTACAAAAATAGTTAAACACATGCAATGTACTTACAACACAAATAGATGGTAAAGATGAAATGATATAGAAATTGTAAACATAATTTTTGAAAGTGGACTTTTAGTGTGAAACATTTCAAAATAGGATAGTAGACTCTTTTAGTGTACTTAATTACTAAAACATAATGGAGTCTAAATAAATTTGTGGAAATATTTATTGACCTTAATCACTCTTTTAATAATGAAGACAGACATAATTAGCTACAACATTACAAGGCTAATATCGTGTTTTTCATATTCTAGTACAAGAAAATTACTCTATTACTCAATCCGTCGCAGATAAATGTTTCTATTTTTTATTTTTGGATGTCCAAACTAATGTTCCTAAAAATATTTGCTGTACAAATTTTCTACCGTTCTTCATACTATATTCTTTCATTTAATATTATCATTATTACACATCCTAGAGAGAGTGAGTTTAATGGGTACATGATTAATGAGAGATTATGTGTAATAAGTATTATTGTCACAATATATTTTACAATACATCATTAGGAACACTAGTTATTTGGCTCGTGCTCCACACGGGTACAAGTTGATATATATTTTTTGTTAATCTCTTCCATGATTATAATATATTTTTTTCTATTTTTACTAATATTAAACGATTTTTTACCTAAATATTTTTAAAATTAATATAAGTTTCTAGCTAATGTGATATACATATTTTATATTATTAATAATAGTAAATTTTTTTGATCTAAAGACTTTTAAAATTAACATTTAACTTGATAATAATATTAGAAGTCATTTTGTTAAAAACTTTTAAAATCATAATTCATTTTTAAACAATGTGAGATACTTATTTTTTATTTTTTATTGGTAATGAAAGTTTAAATCTTTTATCTAAAGATTTTTAAAACCAACACCACATTCTAACCATGTGATATACATATTTTCTATTAGTAATAATAGTAATAGATAAAAGATTTTTTAACCAACATCTATTTATAAACAACGTGGATACATATTTTCTATTGGTAATAACAAAAAGATGTTTTTATCTAATAACTTTTATAACCAACTAGTTTTACACACGTGTGTTAAACGCACGGATATATATTTTTTCAATTAACTTATACTCAAGTGAAACAAAGAAGAAAAACAAAATTTCAAAAATAAAGAAAAAATAATGTTGGGGGAAACTACTTTCTATTAAAAAAAAACTAATTTATTTTGATTTAAAAATTAGAGACTTGTATATTTAAGATCTGAGAAAATAAAGTCAATTTTTTAGAAAAAAAAATTGGGGTTTAATAATATGGTATGTGTTTCAAGGAGTTTTGACTATTTAATGTTATAAGAGACGCACTTGTAAATGATAAAGTTTGTTGTAAAAAAATGATGAATGTTTCGAGGAGTATTCAAATCTAGTAAAATCACATAAAAACATTGTGTTTAATTTTTTTGTATAAAAAAATATTTTTGACATTTAGATCTACTGTGAATTTGTTAATATTTTTTATACATCGATTTTTGTTATTTATTTTTAGATAAATCTCCGAACTGTTTTAATCATTTAGAATTTTCGAAAGATATTTTTTTTGTTGATTTTTATTCTATGGTACTTCTAATTTATCAATGGTTTTTTTACATCTCCAATTTTAGGTATTTCTTGATTTACTTGATTTTTTTAGTATAATATTTCAATATTTGATGGGTTCATATTGTGAAGAATCACTGTTTAGGTGTGTGAATGAGATTGTGAAATAAATGCCGAACAATATTTGATGGGTTCATCTTTTTTGCAGGTAGCTGATTATATACGAAGAAGAAGATGGTGATTGTGAACTAATCCATTTCATTAATCATCATTTACAATGCGTTGATTCATTTTCATTTGACACAATCGAGAATTGAAAAACTGTGCAAATTTGGATAATTCATGGTGGAAGTTCCAAGGAGTTTTTGAATTATTTAATTAAAGAATTCATTAATTGCTTCTTGTTAATAGGAGTTTCTATTTTGGGAAACCAAGTTTTGGCGGGATTTTTCCCTATATAGACTACCCTGCTTTTATATATATATAGATACTTATTTCTAAATAATGTGAGATACATTTCTTTGTAACCAATGCGATATACATCATCTAAAAACGTTTTAAACCAATATCATTTTTATAACCAATGTGAAATACTTATCTTATATTGCTAATAATTGTAAATTTTTAAAACCAACATCACTTTTTTTAACCAATGTGTAATACATATCCTCATTTGGTAGTAATAGTAAAAGTCTTTTTATTTTAAAAATTTTATAACCAACATCTCTTCCTAAATAATGTGAGATACATCTCTTCTATTATATTGTTGATAAAAGTAAAAGTCTTTTATCTAAAGACTTTTAAAACCAACATCTTTTTTTAACAAATGTATGATATCTCTTCAATTAGTAATAATAGTAAAAATCTTTTATTTAAAATTAAAATTAACATCACTTTCTAACCAATGAATGATATACATATTCTATTGATAATAATGGTAGAAGTCTTATATCTAAAGACTTTAAAAACAAATATTATCCTCTACAAAATGTATGATGCATCTATTCTATTGGTAATAATGGTATTTTTAAAACCAACATTAATTTATAACCAATGTATGATACATTTTTTCTATTGATAATAATAGTATTATATTTTGTAACCAATGTGAGATACATACATCTATTCTATTTGTAACAAAAAGTTTTTGATCACGCCAAAAATGTGATGAACTTGTCGTGTTGTGTCCGGGGTACCGAAAGTAACGTCACGTCGTGTTATTGTCGCCGAAGTCGTGGTCCGGCGGTGGTTGTCGCGGTAGGATATCTGGCATGTGAACTCTGCAAAAATAAAGCATCGTGAGTGGGTGGGGGTGCCCCCCAAAACCCTCCGGTATGATAATCAATATATGTTGTGTATGTCATAGATAATAAATAAAAATGGAAAGTGTATATGTATCTGTATAAATCGGCAGTAGGGAGAGATGAAGGAGAGTTCTTCTTCATCTCTGGCAGGGAAAATAGTGACCACCCTTTAAGGAGGAGGTCTCCTCCTATTTATAGTAAAGGCCCTCTTAAAATCTTGGGCTTCTTTCGCATAATCGGGCTTGGGCCTTCTTTGGGTATGGATTTGGCCCAATCTTCTATATATATTTTGGAGTACTCTTTTGGACTATCTTTTCGGACCTAATATTTTTGGTGCACTTCAGTAGCCCCCTACTCCTTATCGGTCGTGGCTGACATCGAGGGTAAGGAGTATGACCTGCTTGTAGTTATTTCTTGTGATGTTGAGGGTTTTGAGATTTTACTTTGAATTCCAGAAGAGTTTATGGAGCTGACTTTTGAGCCTTGGCGGGTGAACTTTATGTATAATTGATCCTTGATTGGCGAATTAGACCTCGACCGGCAAGTATATGTATGAAATTAAGATATGTAGTCATCGGCATAAGGTCATTATAAAATTTATCATCAGCGTGGCGAGGACCTTCAAGAGAATCGAGCCATAAGGCCATAATAAGATTTATCCTCAGTGTGGCGAGGACCTTCAAGGGAATCGAGCCATAAGGCCATAATAAGATTTATCATCGGCGTGGCGAGGACCTTCAAGAGAATCGAGCCATAAGGCCATAATAAGATATATCCTCGGCGTGGCGAGGAACTTCAAGAAAATCGAGCCATAAGGCCATAATAAGATATATCCTCGGCGTGGCGAGGACCTTCAAGAAAATCGAGCCATAAGACCATAATAAGATATATCGTCAGCGTGACGAGGACCTTCAAGAAAATCGAGCCATAAGGCCATAATAAGATTTATCCTCGGCGTGGCGAGGACCTTCGAGAGAATCGAGCCATAAGGCCATAAACCGCAAGGCACTGTAAGAAAGTGACCTTCAACCGCAAGGTACTAAGAGAGGAAATAGGAGCATGTTTTTATGTTTATGCAATGATGAATGGAGGATGCATGTGTTCTGTAACTTGTAAATATGTATGAAATACTCATGTGGATGCAATAGGTATTTAGAGGCATTAGAGCCTAGCCTCTCCTCGGTTTGGCGAGGAGGATATGTATGAGGCGCTAGGAGCCTGGCCTCTCCTCGGCGTCCCAAGGAGGGAAAAAGGTATGAGGCATTTGAGTCTGGCCTCTCCCCGGCTTGGCGAGAAGGATAGGTATGAGGCAGTAGAGACCCCAAATAAAGTGACCTTGAACCACAAGGTACTAAGAGAAATGTCTATGCCCGGCTGGAGCGAGATATATAGCTCATGTCGAGCGTAGCCGCAAATGCTGATGAAAGCATGATGGACGCGAGCATAATCTAAGGCGCGAGCTCTAGCGCGAGCGTGGCGTGCACGGGCACGTGAATGATAATATTATGAAGCTCGGCAGCGCGAGCATAATATGAGGCGCAAGCTCTGGCGCGAGCGTGGCGTGCACGGGCACGTGAATGATAATAGTATGAAGCTCGGCAGCGCGAGCATAATCTGAGGTGCGAGCTCTGGCGCGAGCGTGGCGTACATGGGCACGTGAATAAAAATAGTATGAAGCTCGACAGCGCGAGCATAATTTGAGGTGCGAGCTCTGATGCGAGCGTGGCGTGCATAGGCACGTGAATGATAATAGTATAAAGCTCGACAGCGCGAGCATAATCTGAGGCGCGAAGCTCGCGCTGAAGCGCAGCACGTGAATGATAATAGTATGAAGCTCGGCAGCGCGAGCTCTGGCGCTAGCGTGGTGTGCACGGGCACGTGAATGATAATAGTATGAAGCTCAGCAGCGCGACAATAATCTGAGGTGAAAGCTCTGGCGCGAGCGTGGCGTACACGGGCACGTGAATATTAATAGTATGAAGCTCGGCAGCGCGAGCATAATCTGAGGCGTGAGTGTGGCGTGCACGGGCACGTGAATGATAATAGTATGAAGCTCGGCAGCGCGAGCATAATCTGAGGCACGAGCATGGCGTGCACGGGGCACGTGAATGATAATAGTATGAAGCTCGGTAGCGTGAGCATAATCATAGGCGCGAGCTCTGGTGCGAGCGTGGCGTGCAGGGCACGTGAATAATAATAGTACGAAACTCGGCCTAAAATGTGATCTTGGTGAGGCGAGGTAGGTATGTAACCTTGTAAATAAGCGTGTGATAGTTTGTAGAGGAACAACTTGTGTTATTGATCGTGGTTGCCGAGGCTATGCCCGTTTGTATTTTGTACCTGAAAGTTTTTAGGAACATCTTTGTATTGGCAAAAATCACGTTTTCGTCATTCATATTTTCGCCATACAAGGTTTGTCATAGTCCAAACATATTGATCATATAAGATAAAATTATTTAAATATGAGCCTATTGTGCGAGAATAGTAAATTAATCATTGCGGCGACACGTCGCGCTATTAGAAGATACGATGAATTTATAAGATGCAAGTATTTGAGTGTGAAGCTTTAAAGAATGCATGCGTCATACTAGCATATGATAGATAGACTAAACATGCTATTTCGAGCTAGTAACTTTGAAACTAGCGATTTGCGAGCTCTAAGCGAGGAATTTTTTATAACTGTTTGGTATGGTGACCAAGTAGTTAGGGTGGCATAAATCTATTTAATTTTGCATGTTATGTTTCTCATAAGTAGGGGAGCTCGAATCACATTTAATTGTTACGCTATGCCAACAAAAGTTAAATAATGTAATATTTAAATTGATGAGGCTAATGAGTTCGTGTACATTTAATCAAAGTAATGTTGTCAAATTTATAAGAAAATATTTTTACTTGCTACGGGGAGCGCTAAAGCATGCTATTGTGAAATAGTTGCGTATAATAAATCATACCCGACGAGGTAATATATATTTCATCTAATCGATTAAGTTATATTATTGCTCCGCATATGATTTCAGCTCTTTAAAGAATTTCAGCTCGTCCAATAATTTCAGTTCGGCATATGATTTCGGTTCGGGATATAATTTCAGTTCGGCAAATAATTTCAGTTCGGCAAATATTTTCAGCTCGGCATATGATTTCGGTTCGGAATATATTTTCAGTTCGGCATATAATTTCAATTCAACAAATAATTTCAGTTCGGTAAATAATTTCGGCTCGACATATAATTTCAATTCGACAAATAATTTTAGTTCGGTAAATAATTTCGGCTCGGCATATAATTTCAGCTCGGCAAATAATTTCAATATCATGTAAGCTCGGCACATATCAATTTCAATTTGCATGTTATGTTTCTCATAATTAGGGGAGCTCGAATCATATTTAATTGTTACGTTATGCCGACAAAAGTTAAATAATATAATGTTTAAGTTGACGAGGCTAACGAGCTCGTGTTCGTTTAATCGAGATAGTGCTGTTAAATTTGGATGAAAATATTTCTACTCGCTAAGAGGAATAGAATATGTCATGGTAATTTATATTGCATCTAATGTATTTAAGTCATATTGTTGTTCGTCACGTAATTTAGGAAAAAATCATAAGCATGTGTGTGCGATGTCGAATACATGATCAAGTATTTCAAAATGATTAATGATTTTCAAGGGAATTAGTGTCTCAAAATCATAGTATAATCACATTGATGATTAATTATAGGTGAGAATACATGACTTTCAAGCGTCCTATATTAAGAAATTTTTTGAATAATGCTTAATTAATAATGCCCAATAAATAATATTCAATAAATAATGTTCAATAAATTAATCATATGCAATAACATTAAATCTACACAATGAATTATTAATAACTAATGTGCTAGATCATGACAGTAGTTTTCCATTACCACTTTGTGATTATTTAATTTGTTGTTGCCCAAATTAGCATGCATTAAATGTATGAGTATTATCAAAAGAAAATGAAGGGCATTTATGGGAGGAAAACTTGATATAGTAGGAGACATTGCAAGTGACGGTGAAATCATAAAGTAAATGCAATGTTTGACTATTGTATTAAAGTTAGCAGGAAGAAGGAAATAATATTGGCAGGTTAATGTTGGTAGGAAGACTTGATATAGCAGGTTAATGTCGGTAGGAAGAAGGAAATAATACACCTGACTGACAGACGGGAGATCGAGAAATGGTGGTGATTCACATGCAAACAACAGGCTTGTCATCTCTTTCATGGGCGCATGGCCAGCTAGTGAAGCAACGATGGTGTCGTTCCAGTGGCTCTAGGTGACGCGTGAGAATGCGTTGCTACTCCGTTTGCGGTGATTACGGCGGCATCGAGTTCGTCTCTTCAAGGAAAAACTGCTGGTTACTTTGATTTCTCTGTTTAGAGGCTTGTAGCGCACTAGGAAGGCTTCCAATCTAACTGCCAATGCGTGATAAAACGAGGGAGTATTCAGCAGCTTCTAGCTGCGTCTGGGAGAGCACGACAGCTCTGTTGGTCCTGATTTTTGCGGCGGTGAACTCACCACTTCAAGGTCTAGCTGTTGGTGGTTTCGTTTCTCTGTTCATACTCCGGTAAAGAGCATTTCTTCTTGAAGACTAATGGGCCGGCGCGTGACGAAGGCGGTAAGTTTCCAACAGCTTGTGACGGCGATGGGTGGTGCGTTGGAGCTCGGATGACAGCGTTGTTTGCGTTGTTGCGCTTGTCTGTTCAGGCCACATCTATTTGTGGTCTTTGCTTGTTACACCGTGCTTGGTTTCCAGTTCGCACTGAAAGTGTGGACCTTGTTTTTCAAGGTGAGTTCTGGCACGCTGTGAATAGAGCTCCGCTCTCTCCGACGAAGTAAGTGAGTAGAGGGGATAAAATGTGGTCGTTTCCCGGCAACGGAACCAAACTGATCACGTCAAAAATGTGGTGATTTTGTCGTGTTGTGTCCGGGGTACCGAAAGTAACGTCGTGTTATTGTCGCCGAAGTCGTGGTCCGGCGGTGGTTGTCGCGGTAGGATATCTGGCATGTGAACTCTGCAAAAATAAAGCACCGTGAGTGGGTGGGGGTGCCCCCCAAAACCCTCCGGTGTAATAATCAATATCTGTTGTGTATGTCATAGATAATAAATAAAAATGGAAAGTGTATATGTATCTGTATAAACCGGCAGTAGGGAGAGATGAAGGAGAGTTCTTCTTCATCTCTGGCAGGGAAAATAGTGACCACCCTTTAAGGAGGAGGTCTCCTCCTATTTATAGTAAAGGCCCTCTTAAAATCTTGGGCTTCTTTCGCATAATCGGGCTTGGGCCCTTCTTTGGGTATGGATTTGGCCCAATCTTCTATATATATTTTGGAGTATTTTTTTGGGCTATCTTTTTGGGCCCAATATTTTTGGTGCATTTCAGTTTTAATCTAAAAACTTTTTAAACCAACATTTATTTTTAAAGAATGTGAGATACATATCTTTATTGGTAATAAGAGTAAAAGTCTTTACTATAAGACTTTTAAAACTAACATTTTTTTATAAACAATGTAAGATGCACCTTTTTCATATTCTAACAATGTGAGATATATCTTTTTTATTTCTATTGGTAATAATATTATTTTTAAAACCAATATTAATTTCTAACAAACATGAAATGCATTCTTTTATAGTAATAATAATAATCTTTTATATAAAATAATGTTTGAAATCAACATCTCTTTCTAAACAATGTGGGATACATCTCTTCTATTGGTTATAATATTAAAATAATAAATATAATAGTAGTAGGATTTTATCTAAATAGTTTTAAATCAATATCTTTTTGTAAACAATGTATAATACATGTTTTATATTGATAATAACATAAAAATTTCTTTTAACTATGAATTTTATCACCAATATATGTTTCTAAATAATGTGGATCTCTTTGTAACTAATGTGATACATTATCTAAAAACATTTGAAACTAATATCACTTTCCTAACTAATGTGAAATACATATTTTTCTATTGATATTAAGTTTTTTATAAAAAAAACTTTTAATACCTTCATCATTCTCTAACCAATATATAATACATGTCCTCATTTGGTAATAGTAGTAGAAGTTTTTTATCTTAAAAAAAAATCTAAAACCAACATCTATTTCTATATAATGGAATAGATCTCTTATTTTCTATTTTATTAATGATAAAAGTAGAAGTCTTTTTAATTTAAAAACTTTTAAAATCAATATCACTATTTAAACAATGTAAATTTTTTCTCTTTTATTGATAATAATAGTAAATTAAAGCCAACATCAATTTATAGCAAATGTGTGATATATATCTTCTATTGCTAATAATAGTAAGTCTTTTATATAATATAAAATAATTAAAAATAAGCATCATTTTTTAAGCAATGTGAGATATACATCTTATATTGGTAATAATGGTAGAAGTCTTTTATAAAAAAAACTTTGAAAAACAACATCACTTTCTAACCAATATATGATACATATTTTCAATTAGTAATTAATAATAGTATTTTTAATACAAACATCAATTTCTAACCAATGTGAGATATATCTCTTCTATTGGTAATAATACTAGAATATTTTGTAATCAATGTAAGATATATCTTTTGCAAAAGTGAAAGTCTTTAGTGTAAAGACTTTAAAATGTAACATTGTCTTTTTAAACAACGTGTTATACATCTATTTTATTGGTAATAATATAAAATAATTTAAACTCAACATCATTTTCTAACCAATATGAGATATCATCTTCTCTTGGTAATAATAGTAGAAGTTTTTATCAAATGACTTTGAAAATCAACATCACTTGCCAACCAATGTATGACACATTTCTTCTATTGGTACTTAATAATAGTATTTTTCAAACCAACATCAATTTCTAACCAATGTGAGATACATCTCTTCTATTGTTGAAAAATTAGTGTTTTTCGTGAAAGAAATTGTACAACTTGAGGAACGAATTTCTTTATGCGTCATTTGTTTGTTGGTGAAGGTAATTGTGCAAATGTGTTCTACGTACTCGATGAAAGCATCAAAATTATATATTTATCTGTCTAAATCGAGTTTTGAATAATAAGATATTAAGACTTAAAGTATAATAATTATTACAAAAAAAATTAGTGTTTTTAGTGAGAGAAATTATGCAACTTGATGCACGAATTTCTTTATGTGTCATTTATTTGTTGTCGAAGGTAATTGCGCAAATGTGTTCTACTCGGTGAGAGTATCGAAATGATATATTTATTTGTCCAAATCGAGTTTTGGATGAATAAGATATCAAAACTTAAAGTATAATACTAATTCAAAAATTAGTGTTTTTGGTGAAAGAAATTACAACTTGATGCACGAATTTTTTTATGCGCCATTTGTTTGTTTGCAAAAATAATTGTGGAAATGTGTTCTACTCGGAATGAACAATGAAATAATATATTTATTTGTCCAAATCAAGTTTTTGATGAATAAGATATCAAGGTTTAAAGTATGGTGTTAAAAGTGAGTTATTAGAAGTAACTAGTTTTACGTACACTCGTGCGTTAAACGCACGTTCATATATCTCTTTTAATTAAATTATATTTAAATAAAATGAAGATTATACACAAAATTAAAAAATAAAGAAAATACATGATGAAGGGAACAAATTACTCATTCCGTTCCAGGCAAAGAGTTCCCGTTTGAAAGTCAATTTTTTTTAAGAAAAATTTATTTTTAGTAGCTCATTAGTAATAAGATGAACATTTATGCATTAATTTTTGAAAGTAGAATCTTTAAGTGAAACATCCCAAAATAAAATAGTGGACTATTTTCCCGGAACGGAGGGAGTATATCGATATAATTTATATCATTTAATCCATTATTTTATAAATTATTTATATCATTTTCTCGTTCATAATTTTCTAGAAATTCATAATTGATATATTTTTTATTAAAATTTAGGATCAAGTAGTATAAATAGTAATTCAGATGTATATTCTTCTCTGTATAGCGTATAGATTTATTAAATATTTATAATTTGTGGTTGGTATCTACATGTGTGATTTAATCGTATAAATTCCTATGATTAACCAATCATTTATAATTAATTGTGTTTATTTGAAAAAATAAATTTTGTTTTGATATTATAATTTTGGATACGATGAAAGAGATACAAAAGTTTCAAATACAGACAAGTTATGTATAAATATTTCCATAACAAGCTTTTTGTAATTAATTGTAGTTATATTTATTTTATAATCACATGTATTCAATGAACATGTTTTTTATAGCATATTTGTTTTTATTTCAATATTATTTGCTCATTTTAATTAATCATTAAATTAAGTATGCACCAAAAGAGATTTGTATTTACAGATTTTCAATGGGTGACTACTCTTATTAAATAATACTACATAAAAACTCAGTATTTTCTACCATATGTGCATATTTACACATTTTCAATAAATCTTAACAGTTGTGTAATCAATTAATCATATTTGTGTTCTCAATGAATGCTAACTACTATATAATAATACTCAAAGATGATTTTCTTTTTTTAGCAAGTGCAATTTGACGAGATTTTACCTCTTTTAGACTACCTAACGTGTGTGTGTGTGTGTGTGTGTGTGTGTGTATATATATATATATATATATATATATATATATATATATATATATATATATATATATATATATACGTAATATCCCTAATTTTGATAATATTGTTTGTTTAAATTAAAATAAATATACTTGGGCTTATATTAATTTAGTTATCTTGGGCCGACATTTATGTTTTGGCCTAATTTCAATGATATCGATAAATTGACCTATTTTAATTTAAGAGCGAGCCTATTTAGTTTTGGTACATAATTGGGTGATTTATTGGTGATTGAGCTTAAGCCCAATTGTTGGTCCATTTGATAAATATAGTAATAATAGTAATAATAATAATAATAATAATAATAGTAATAATAATAATAATAATAATAATAATAGTAATAATAATAATAATAATAATAATAATAATAATAATAAATAAATAAATAAAAAAGTACGAGCATCGGTGCCTTACACGTACAAGTTTTTGTTCACCATTTTTTGGTAAGGGATTATACTCCTTTAAAGTTGTTTGATCATCATATTTTATTTGGTAGGTTTCCGTTATAATTTTATTGGCTTAACACTTCCTTTGTAAACCCATGTTCGGCATTCGCCGATATTTGCTTTGAACTCCGTCGAACGTATTTTGTTCATAATCTGAACTTTGAAACTTTTGTAACCCACGTTTGACTTATTTGGAATATCAATCCGTTGGAAAAAAATGAATTGCATATTTTTGGACATTTGACTTTATTTGGAACTCCTCCGTGATCACTAAGTAACTTAAGTTGTTACGTGAAATATGTAACATTTGTGAACTTTGAATTATATAACACCACTGGATATGTGGTGAAGTTATCCGGATACACCTTTAGGCCCGTTGCGGGTTTAGACCCGTTGGGCATCAGGCCAATTGGGGCAGTTAGTCAGGTCAAATTGACCACTTAAGTGATCATGAAATCTGCGGGTATTATTTGTTTCCAACTGGAATGGGACGGTTGGCGACAATTGAATATCTCGTATTTGTTTTGAGCTTTATCTTTTATTTGGAACTCCTAGTTAGCAATGTATTCAATTTCATTGTTTCTTTATTCGATAAATGTAGTTTTTGGTCTTGTTAAAATTATTTGACCCTGGCGAAATTTATTTTTGTGGTCAACTCCTCCTTAGAAACCGGGAGGGGTTGTATATGAACTTCTTGGCCCGCTCACCTTTCTGTTTTCTTCCAGTCGTAGTAAGTATTTGAAATCCTTTTGGAATCAGGTAGATTGTTTGAAGGGTGGCACGGACAAGATAAATTTTCCTAGATTTGACAGTTTTTTTTAAGGAATAAACATTTGTTCGGGATTTTATGGTGGTTATTATATTTCAGAATTTGTATTAGACCGTTATGTATTTTAAATAGGAAAATTTAAATGTTTTATTTTGGATATTTTGTGAGTTAGTATTTAGAATCGGTGACGTGGTCAAATTGTGGGACCGCGGTGTCGGTACCGAGTTTGGGGCGTTACAGAGTGGTATCAGAGTCAGGTTAAGGTGGTTGGAACTACTTAACTCTTTTTGCCGCATGTTTGGCCAATTTTTTTTTTTTAGATTAATATAGAAAGTTTTATTTGAGTACGTATGGTTTGATTTGTCCGGTACCCTAAATCCTCTCGGTCGATGTTAAGGAATTCTTTAGTAACCATTTAGCCTTAAGGGTTAAGCATTAAATCAAAAGATGTTAGAAATGTATCTCTACTTTATATGTGTGTGACACTTTTGCTATCCATGAAACATTAATTGATGGCTCGTGGAGGTCGTACGGGCGCTAGAGGGCATGGTCGTGGTCGCGGGGGAAGGGTAAGCGAAAACTCTACCTCCGGGGTTGCGGGTGAGGAGCAGTTGGAAGTCAATGTTAATGGTCTCAGACCCTTGGACCCAACACTTATGGCCCTCCTTAGGGACTCTCACTGGGCCGTCCTGGCAAATATGGGCCAACCTGGACAACAAGCACCACAACCACCACCATCACCACCACAACCAGAGCAACAACCACCACCTCTACCCTAGCCACAACCTCAACCCCAAAACCAGACATCCACTAAGGACCCCTTGAAGCTTTCCAGAAGAGGAAACCTAAAACCTTCACCGGTGCGGTGGGCAGAAAGCCGGAAAAATGGTTGAAGAATATGGAAAAAATATTTGGAACCATGACTAGTACCGATGAAGCGAGAAGTTGATTTGCCACATTATCTTTGGAGGCGAGGTATTTGAGTGCCGGTGAATGGTGGGAGTCGGAGGCCCCTTGACGGCCCGGTGTGGCCATTGATACTTGGGAAATGTTTCGTGAAGCTTTTAACAAGAAATACTTCCTCAGTGATGCGAGAACGGAGGCCGGTAGAGTTTCTCTTTGGAGCAAGGGACAATGAGTGTGGATGAGTACAATGCTAAGTTTACTGAGTTGCCGAATTATGCTCCTAATTTCTTTGAGGATGAGGATCGAGAAGGCAAGAAAATTTGAGAGAGGACTCAGCAGTCGTCGGTTCGGAGTTAACAACTTTGAAATTGCCAACTCATGCGGAGGAGTTACGGATCGGGCTCGGGTGGTCGGCGAGTCGGTGAATCACCGCGAGGAAGATAAGAAG
>JABEVN020000416.1:0-32367 GCA_013146195.2 Codonopsis lanceolata | reverse complement strand
GGCAAGTTAAAAAGCTTAGTGGTTTCAAGTTCTAAGTGTCAAAAATGAGTAAACAGCTTCGATTACTATAAAATCTGAAACAAAGTGACTTAGAAGTATTATAAACATGCTAGAACAGTTGGTTTGGTTATATCTTGCACCGATTGAGTTTTGCGCAAAAAATGGGTCAATAGGCAAGTTCAAGCTTAAATTAGCTTGGTTCTAAGTGTCAAAAATAGAAACAGCTTCGATTACTATAAAATCTGAAACAAAGTGACTTAGAAGTATTATAAACATGCTAGAACAGTTGGTTTGGTTATATCTTGCACCGATTGAGTTTTAAAAATGGGTCAATAGGCAAGTTCTGACTTCAAATTAGCAGTTTTGCGTTCTAAGTGTCAAAAATGAGTAAACAGCTTCCGATTACTATAAAATCTGAAACAAAGTGACTTAGAAGTATTATAAACATGCTAGAACAGTTGGTTTGGTTATATCTTGCACGATTGAGTTTTGCGCAAAAAAATGGGTCAATAGGCAAGTTCAAGCTTCAAATTAGCAGTTTTGCGTTCTAAGTGTCAAAAATGAGTAAACGGCTTCCGATTACTATAAAATCTGAAACAAAGTGACTTAGAAGTATTATAAACATGCTAGAACAGTTGGTTTGGTTATATCTTGCACCGATTGAGTTTTGCGCAAAAAATGGGTCAATAGGCAAGTTACAAGCTTCAAATTAGCAGTTTTGCGTTCTAAGTGCCAAAAATGAGTAAACGGCTTCCGATTACTATAAAATCTGAAACAAAGTGACTTAGACGTATTATAAACATGCTAGAACAGTTGGTTTGGTTATATCTTGCACCGATTGAGTTTTGCGCAAAAAATGGGTCAATAGGCAAGTTCTGAGCTTCAAATTAGCAGT
Source organism: Codonopsis lanceolata (assembly GCA_013146195.2). NCBI lineage: Eukaryota > Viridiplantae > Streptophyta > Magnoliopsida > Asterales > Campanulaceae > Codonopsis > Codonopsis lanceolata. Next base: position 31,472 of record JABEVN020000416.1, on the reverse strand, counting down.
TTTGCGTTCTAAGTGTCAAAAATGAGTAAACGGCTTCCGATTACTATAAAATCTGAAACAAAGTGACTTAGAAGTATTATAAACATGCTAGAACAGTTGGTTTGGTTATATCTTGCACCGATTGAGTTTTGCGCAAAAAATGGGTCAATAGGCAAGTTCTGAAGCTTCAAATTAGCGGTTTTGCGTTCTAATGTGTCAAAAATGAGTAAACGGCTTCCGATTACTATAAAATCTGAAACAAAGTGACTTAGAAGTATTATAAACATGCTAGAACAGTTGGTTTGGTTATATCTTGCACCGATTGAGTTTTGCGCAAAAAATGGGTCAATAGGCAAGTTACAAGCTTCAAATTAGCAGTTTTGCGTTCTAAGTGTCAAAAATGAGTAAACGGCTTCCGATTACTATAAAATCTGAAACAAAGTGACTTAGAAGTATTATAAACATGCTAGAACAGTTGGTTTGGTTATATCTTGCACCGATTGAGTTTTGCGCAAAAAATGGGTCAATAGGCAAGTTAAAAGCTTCAAATTAGCAGTTTTGCGTTCTAAGTGTCAAAAATGAGTAAACGGCTTCCGATTACTATAAAATCTGAAACAAAGTGACTTAGAAGTATTATAAACATGCTAGAACAGTTGGTTTGGTTATATCTTGCACCGATTGAGTTTTGCGCAAAAATGGGTCAATAGGCAAGTTAAAAGCTTCAAATTAGCGCGTTTTGCGTTCTAAGTGTCAAAAATGAGTAAACAGCTTCCGATTACTATAAAATCTGAAACAAAGTGACTTAGAAGTATTATAAACATGCTAGAACAGTTGGTTTGGTTATATCTTGCACCGATTGAGTTTTGCGCAAAAAATGGGTCAATAGGCAAGTTACAAGCTTCAAATTAGCAGTTTTGCGTTCTAAGTGTCAAAAATGAGTAAACGGCTTCCGATTACTATAAAATCTGAAACAAAGTGACTTAGAAGTATTATAAACATGCTAGAACAGTTGGTTTGGTTATATCTTGCACCGATTGAGTTTTGCGCAAAAAATGGGTCAATAGGCAAGTTAAAGCTTCAAATTAGCGGTTTGCGTTCTAAGTGTCAAAAATGAGTAAACGGCTTCCGATTACTATAAAATCTGAAACAAAGTGACTTAGACATATTATAAACATGCTAGAACAGTTGGTTTGGTTATATCTTGCACCGATTGAGTTTTGCGCAAAAAATGGGTCAATAGGCAAGTTACAAGCTTCAAATTAGCAGTTTTGCGTTCTAAGTGTCAAAAATGAGTAAACGGCTTCCGATTACTATAAAATCTGAAACAAAGTGACTTAGAAGTATTATAAACATGCTAGAACAGTTGGTTTGGTTATATCTTGCACCGATTGAGTTTTGCGCAAAAAATGGGTCAATAGGCAAGTTGAAGCTTCAAATTAGCGGTTTTGCGTTCTAAGTGTCAAAAATGAGTAAACGGCTTCCGATTACTATAAAATCTGAAACAAAGTGACTTAGACGTATTATAAACATGCTAGAACAGTTGGTTTGGTTATATCTTGCACCGATTGAGTTTTGCGCAAAAAATGGGTCAATAGGCAAGTTAAAAGCTTCAAATTAGCAGTTTTGCGTTCTAAGTGTCAAAAATGAGTAAACAGCTTCCGATTACTATAAAATCTGAAACAAAGTGACTTAGAAGTATTATAAACATGCTAGAACAGTTGGTTTGGTTATATCTTGCACCGATTGAGTTTTGCGCAAAAAATGGGTCAATAGGCAAGTTCTGAGCTTCAAATTAGCGGTTTTGCGTTCTAAGTGTCAAAAATGAGTAAACGGCTTCCGATTACTATAAAATCTGAAACAAAGTGACTTAGAAGTATTATAAACATGCTAGAACAGTTGGTTTGGTTATATCTTGCACCGATTGAGTTTTGCGCAAAAAATGGGTCAATAGGCAAGTTACAAGCTTCAAATTAGCAGTTTTGCGTTCTAAGTGTCAAAAATGAGTAAACGGCTTCCGATTACTATAAAATCTGAAACAAAGTGACTTAGAAGTATTATAAACATGCTAGAACAGTTGGTTTGGTTATATCTTGCACCGATTGAGTTTTGCGCAAAAAATGGGTCAATAGGCAAGTTCTAAAAGCTTCAAATTAGCAGTTTTGCGTTCTAAGTGTCAAAAATGAGTAAACGGCTTCCGATTACTATAAAATCTGAAACAAAGTGACTTAGAAGTATTATAAACATGCTAGAACAGTTGGTTTGGTTATATCTTGCACCGATTGAGTTTTGCGCAAAAAATGGGTCAATAGGCAAGTTCTGAAGCTTCAAATTAGCAGTTTTGCGTTCTAAGTGTCAAAAATGAGTAAACGGCTTCCGATTACTATAAAATCTGAAACAAAGTGACTTAGACGTATTATAAACATGCTAGAACAGTTGGTTTGGTTATATCTTGCACCGATTGAGTTTTGCGCAAAAAATGGGTCAATAGGCAAGTTAAAAGCTTCAAATTAGCAGTTTTGCGTTCTAAGTGTCAAAAATGAGTAAACAGCTTCCGATTACTATAAAATCTGAAACAAAGTGACTTAGAAGTATTATAAACATGCTAGAACAGTTGGTTTGGTTATATCTTGCACCGATTGAGTTTTGCGCAAAAAATGGGTCAATAGGCAAGTTAAAAGCTTCAAATTAGCAGTTTTGCGTTCTAAGTGTCAAAAATGAGTAAACGGCTTCCGATTACTATAAAATCTGAAACAAAGTGACTTAGAAGTATTATAAACATGCTAGAACAGTTGGTTTGGTTATATCTTGCACCGATTGAGTTTTGCGCAAAAAATGGGTCAATAGGCAAGTTAAAAGCTTCAAATTAGCAGTTTTGCGTTCTAAGTGTCAAAAATGAGTAAACGGCTTCCGATTACTATAAAATCTGAAACAAAGTGACTTAGAAGTATTATAAACATGCTAGAACAGTTGGTTTGGTTATATCTTGCACCGATTGAGTTTTGCGCAAAAAATGGGTCAATAGGCAAGTTAAAAGCTGAAAGCTTCTTAGCGCGGTTTTTGCGTTCTAAGTGTCAAAAATGAGTAAACAGCTTCCGATTACTATAAAATCTGAAACAAAGTGACTTAGAAGTATTATAAACATGCTAGAACAGTTGGTTTGGTTATATCTTGCACCGATTGAGTTTTGCGCAAAAATGGGTCAATAGGCAAGTTCTGAAGCTTCAAATTAGCGGTTTTGCGTTCTAAGTGTCAAAAATGAGTAAACGACTTCCGATTACTATAAAATTGAAACAAAGTGACTTAGAAGTATTATAAACATGCTAGAACAGTTGGTTTGGTTATATCTTGCACCGATTGAGTTTTGCAAAAAAATGGGTCAATAGGCAAGTTCTAAAAAGCTTCAAATTAGCAGTTTTGCGTTCTAAGTGTCAAAAATGAGTAAACGGCTTCCGATTACTATAAAATCTGAAACAAAGTGACTTAGACATATTATAAAAGTAGTTGGTTTGGTTTATAAACATGCTAGAACAGTTGGTTTGGTTATATCTTGATTACTATAAAATCACCGTATTATAAACATTGAGTTTTGCGCAAAAAATGGGTCAATAGGCAAGTTACAAGCTTCAAATTAGCAGTTTTGCGTTCTAGGTGCCAAAAATGAGTAAACGGCTTCCGATTACTATAAAATCTGAAAAAAAAGTGACTTAGACGTATTATAAACATGCTAGAACAGTTGGTTTGGTTATATCTTGCACCGATTGAGTTTTGCGCAAAAAATGGGTCAATAGGCAAGTTAAAAGCTTCAAATTAGCAGTTTTGCGTTCTAAGTGTCAAAAATGAGTAACAGCTTCGATTACTATAAAATCTGAAACAAAGTGACTTAGAAGTATTATAAACATGCTAGAACAGTTGGTTTGGTTATATCTTGCACCGATTGAGTTTTGCGCAAAAAATGGGTCAATAGGCAAGTTACAAGCTTCAAATTAGCAGTTTTGCGTTCTAAGTGTCAAAAATGAGTAAACAGCTTCCGATTACTATAAAATCTGAAACAAAGTGACTTAGAAGTATTATAAACATGCTAGAACAGTTGGTTTGGTTATATCTTGCACCGATTGAGTTTTGCGCAAAAAATGGGTCAATAGGCAAGTTACAAGCTTCAAATTAGCAGTTTTGCGTTCTAAGTGCCAAAAATGAGTAAACGGCTTCCGAATACTATAAAATCTGAAACAAAGTGACTTAGACGTATTATAAACATGGTAGATCAGTTGGTTTGGTTATATCTTGCACCGATTGAGTTTTGCGCAAAAAATAGGTCAATAGGCAAGTTAAAAGCTTCAAATTAGTAGTTTTTCATTCTAAGTGTCAAAAATGAGTAAACGGCTTCCAATTACTATAAAATCTGAAACAAAGTGACTTAGAAGTATTATAAACATGCTAGATAAATGCAACTTCTACATAGCAGTGGGGTTTCAAAATCTCATGGAGCGGTTTCTATTGAGCATACTGCTTATGGTAAAAAATTAAAAATTCCTCAGATACAAGCAATGAAGCAAGACACAACGACCAAATTAGCAATCAGATTCAGACATATTTTATTCTAGCTTTCTTAAATGTCAATGAAAACAAAATGGAATGAATGGTTAAATAGAGAATCTTACATCCCTTTCTCTGTGAGTGGGCATTACCAAACATAAATCTTAAACTGTGATTGATTTCAGTTCTATTGAATTTCCCATTTACGATTAAAATTTTCAAGAATGCAAAATGTAACAAATGGTATGGTATCTGCAGATAATTATTGAGAAACAGAAAAAGGTTGTAATAACAGATAGGATGTGGGCAAGGGTCCTATCTTCAACCAATCAGCCAAGCTTTTTGAGCTCGAAAGATGATGTACAGAGTCTACTACGATATGGGAGAGCAGATGGGTGAGTCTGTGCCACCCTAGCGACTTGAAAAAACAACAACCCGATATGGGAGTTAGATGGTGAATTCTAAGAGATACAGGAGAAGAAGGGCAGTGATAGAAAATTTGGCTAGGGAGGGGGTATTTAGAAAATGATGAAAAATAGTGGGTTATTTTGTTTTAAGGGGAGTAAGGGTATAATTGCAATACGACAATTTAAAATGGTGCGACGTTTAGTAAATGGGGTGCGACGTTTAGTGTTACCCTTATATATGAGCCTTGTACTATTGACAATAGAAGAAGTTATATATATTAATACTAATACACATTATCATATTGATTATTGTTATGTATTATTATTAGTTGATGATTAGAAAACCAAAAGTTTTTAAAGCCTCCACATGAATGCTTTACAATGAAGATCTATCAATATAAAAATATATATATATATATATATATATATATATATATATATATATATTTTTTTTTTTTCTTGCACCTTTTCATCCATAACTAATTCTGATAAACTTGCATATAATTTAATACCAAGGGTGCACTTCACAATTATATCCATCCATCTCCACTTGCAAAGAGAACATCTTTTTTTCTTACTAGCTTCATTTCAGTGGTCAGGTCAGCAATACAAGTGATCTTAATTGATAGTTTTACGAAGTCTAATTCAATCTAACTATCTGATACATATCCTTGTTTTGATACTTTAAATTCTATACATGTTGTGTAAAAGATACAAGTTTTAAGTATGATATCAGCGGAGCTTCTGACATAATTGAAGAGCGTCACATTATTTTGCGTATATATATGTTCACTACTAGAAAATTGTTTTTACGTGATTATTGGTTGCGATAACTTTTGAAACCATCATCTCATCCTCTTTTTTGCGATTGCTTTTTTTCATCTCTTTTTCGCAATCGCCTTATGTATATAGAATTGTTTAACAATCGCTAGTGTCATCACCTTTGAATATTTGAGGGGAATTAACTAAAGAAAATAGGCCTTGCGGAAAAAAAAAAGATAATATGATGGTTTTTCGTAAATACACAATTGCATTTATAGTCGCAAGATTTGACTAATGCCGACCGATGGTTTTGCCATCGCATTCATAAATAATAAAATAAAATAATTTTTTTAAAAAAATAGAAAAATGCTTTTTCATGATTGTTGGTTGTGATGACTTTTGAACAAAGTTCCAAAAATCGATTAGGCGGGCGTAGAAGGCCTAGGGCCTAGGGACTAGTCGGGCGTGTCGGGGCCTAGGCGGGGCCTAGAATTAAGACATAATTATCATTTTTTTTGTTAATTTACATCAAAGATCAAATACATTGACTACTAATTTAATTTTTTTATGTTTGCCATTTTAAAGAAAATAGGCCTTGCGGAAAAAAAAAGATAATATGATGGTTTTTCGTAAATACACAATTGCATTTATAGTCGCAAGATTTGACTAATGCCGACCGATGGTTTTGCCATCGCATTCATAAATAATAAAATAAAAATAATTTTTTTTAAAAAAATAGAAAAATGCTTTTTCATGATTGTTGGTTGTGATGACTTTTGAACAAAGTTCCAAAAATCGTTAGGCGGGCGCTAGGCGGCACACTAGGGCCTAGTGCCTAGGGGACTAGTCGGGGCGTAATCGGGGCCTAGGCGGGGCCTAGAATTAAGACATAATTATCAATTTTTTTTTTGATAATTTACATCAAAGATCAAATACATTGACTACAAATTTAATTTTTTTATGTTTGCCATTTTATCAAATGCTTGTTTATATTTGTAAAATTAACAAAAATATACATACCTACCATTAATCACAATTATTAACAACCTCAAAGCAATAAACCAGTTAAGTTTAGAACTAAAAAAAAATATTACTCCACCTACCTACTGCCCCTACAACTCACAGTCTAACATATCCTCCTAGATCTAACCCTTTAATCTATCCCCTCTCTCATCCCACCGAATATCCAGAAAATCAAACCTCTTTTCTTTCTACCTCCCTCACTGCCTCACCATTACCACTAGAGCTGTCAAAACGGGCAAAAGTCCGCGGGCAAGCCCGCCCCGCTCCCTATTAGGGGCGGGTTGGGCTAGTGTTTTTCATACCCGTTAGGGAACGGGCTTTTTGGGCTTTGCCAGGCTTTTGCGGGCCGGGGCTGGACGGGCAGCGGGCAGCCCGCATTTTATGGGCTCTGAATTTTGATTTACTGGTTTAGTGAAATATGGGCTCTAATTGGTTATAATGTTTATTTTTTAAGCGGCCCAGGCACCGGCAGGCCCACTAACGGCAAGCGATCTATTCTTCAAGTCACCCTAGGGGTTAGGTTATACTGAAATAGTGAAATGAAATCTGAATCGTGATCTCAGTCTTCTCAGATCTGATCTCCCATTCTCCCTCTCCCTCCTCACTTCGGCTTCGACTTCGACTTCGGCACTTCCAGAAGTTCGTCTTCCTCACTCTACTCTCGGTCTCTCTCAGTCTCAACTCTCACTAGTCACTAGAGCAGAGTAGCAGACGGGCAGACGACTGAGACGAGACGGCGTCTCTCTCACGGATCCACGGTCTCACCTCACTGTTTGTCATCAGTCATCACGGCCGGCCACTCCTTCAGGCCCTTCACGGTCACGGACTCACGGCTTCCCGCTTCAGGTTAGATTCTCCAGTCTCCACTCTCGTGACTCGCGAGTCGTGATCTCGTCACTCAGTCTCACTCACTCCGTCTCTCAGTCTCACCTCACTGATACTCTGTCTCTCTCATCTGTCCTTATGCAGTGAACTTCACAGTCACAGCCACGCCTTCAGGCTTCAGCTTCAGGGAATCAGGGCCTCAAAGTCTTCGGCGAGGTACAGGTACCGATTTCTCTATTGATCTGCAGATCTGGGTTCAACTTCAATTTCCCTCCCCCCAACCCCAATTTCAATCATGCCGCTGTTTCAAACAGCCTGTTTGTGTCATTGTGTGATTCCATTTTCAACATATTAGTACATTTCTCTCCATTGATAATTTGAATATTTGATTGACAATGTGCTTCAAGCCTTCAACTGAACTTAGTTCATATACAGCAACTGAACTTATTTCATTACAGCAACTAGTCTGAACTTAGTTCATTAACAGTATTTCCTTGTTTAATTTCATTAACAGTGATTTATCTATTAAATGTTGTAATCCTAAGAGATTTCCAACTATACTGAACGTACAACCGAACTACCAGGACCTGATTTAGTGTACAATCTCATTGGCATAAGCTGACGTCTCAAACTTTTTGTGACTTAAAGTTGTGGCCTTGGTAATCATTCCTAGCCAAGAATCTTGATTCTTGATTAGTATCTTATTCGACAGGGAATTTAGAGGATAACAATTAACTATGAATGATGAAATTTGTGTTATTAATATTATGTTGTTAACTTAATTTCATCACTCATGATATGTTTTATTGAGATTTGTTAAGTTATATATATATATTTATTAATTTTTTCTTATTATTTGTTCCGTGAGCGCCTCACCTCTCGCCTCAAATTTTGAACTCTCGCCCGCCTCTCACCTTCCGCTTTTTTCAAATATGGATTACACTCACCTTCTCTCTAAGAGAATCTCCAATGCTAATGTAGATGTGAAAGAATTCAGATGTCTAGGATTTATACTGTTTTTGAAAGAAAAAACTTTTCCAATGCAAATGTGGATGTTGATTGTGGATATGATGCGACAACCAAATTTGTTCGGATTGTGGATAACAATGTTAATCTTTCACATTCCACTTGAGGGTGCGGATACATCATAGTCATTATTATTCTTTTTAAACTCTTTCTATTGGTTCTTTTTTCTTTTCCTTTTATTTTTTTTTGTCAAATATTATTTTAGTGCTGGGATGCATGTCACATAAGATTAAATCCACATTTGCATTGGAGAGATCTATTTTGATTCAATGTGAATGTAGAAAGAAAAAATGGCACATATAATAAGTGCTGTCAAATAGGGCAAAAGCCCGCGGGCATACCCGCCCCGCCACCTATTAGGGGCAGGTTGGGCTGGTGTATTCAATACCAGTTAGGATGCGGGCTTTTCGGGCTTTACCCGTGCGGGACGGGCAGCCGGCAGCCCGCATATTCTGGACCTGTAATTGTAAGTTACTAGTATTAAGTAATAACTTATATTATATGAATCATCATTTAGCGGCCCAGACCGGCAGGCCCATATCCGTTGAGGCAAGGCCCTAAGGGTTAGGTGCTTAGGTTACTTAGTCTTAGTTAGTGTTAGGGTTAGGGTGAGGAATTGAAGAGTTCTGTTACATCCCAACCCACTTAACCCCGTCCCTAGTGATTCAATTCAAATTTGTAACAATTCATTGTGAACTGCATTACTCTACTTGATGGCGAAAAGTGGTAATGGAAAGACTAAAAAAGAAGAGTTCTAAATCCAAGTTGAGGAATATTTCGGATAGATTATATTTCCCAGGAAAGCTTATACCCCAAACAGGTCATGCTTTCCATTATCTAAAGGCTCTCTACCCCGTGTTGTTACAATCAGAAGAATAAAAAAGAAAGGAGATGTGCAGCAAATCAACCATATGAATTGTATTTGTAGTTACTACAATCCATACAAGAACTTTCAAAGTTGGGACAAATGCCATATTCATGTTTCCTGCCAAAGCAAGTACCAATGTACCATACATCTCAAGGCTTTCCTACCAAAAATGAAAAATGAAAAAAATAAAAAATAAAATCTCAAGGCCTAAAAATGAATATATCAGGACCAATTGATTCCCGGATTTGATGTCAAACCAAAATCTACACTTAAAGACATTGAATCACTAAACATTATCACTATGAAGGCCAAGAGAATTTCCTATAACTGTTTTTTACTTTGTGGAGATCTCACAGTGCAACCTCATCTTCAAGCGCCACTGTCTGATGACTTCTTTAGCTGGTTGATGATGGGGAAGGTACTTCTAATGGCTGGATTCAGTAACCGCTGCTTCTAATTCCTGCTTTGTCAGTAGCTTGGATGTGTGAGCAAATTCTATACCCGGAAAAGATTCAATGGCTTCCAACTCCATGGAAGTGACAGAAAATTGGCCTCTAACTGCATCAATAGTTCCATCTATGAAATCTGACTTTGGTAGATCGTCTTTCAAGCGGCATACGAAATCCAAATGGTTCCTTGCCTAAACAGGAAGTAGATGATAAACTATTAAAAGAAGATTGACAAACATTTAGGCTGGAAGTGCATCTAGGAAATGCTCTAAATATATAATTATATTGATCAATCTTTCAACAGCTAAAAAAATCAAATGAAACATCAAATTTAGAAACATGAGAATGACAATATTGTACCTGACGATATTCAGGAACCCGCTTTGGAAGCTTCAGGTAAGCCATGTTAGTGGTCTTAAAGTCCCATAAAAAGGATGTATGGTGGATCCATCAATTTTTCGTAATGGATTGCGCATTACCACCAAACTTGTGACTGCCAAATACGTAATCTAAATCCATTGGAGATATTTACACTATCAGCACTCTGACTTACAAAATAACCTTGTAACCTTGTAATATCATTGATGATCTTGGAAATGATAGTAATAACGGAGCAAAGCAATCACCTGAAGCTACCAACATAGATGTGGACAAAATATTGTAGAAGGAATAAGGTTAAATCTGCATACCATTCTCACGAAGTTTAAAATCGCCAATCTCTTGGAACACTTTGCTGTATAATAGACTGCTCCAAGACATTATCGGTCGAGGATATGGTTGTATGTCGGGAACAGCACCCTTGTTGCACAGAAATGAGATGAATATTGTCTCACAATCAATTATAACAGTACCTCCCCCTGTAAACCTTCTTATGACAGGAATCTCATCTCGTAGCACATGAGTAATTTCAAGAAGTTCAGCAGGTTTCCTAAGCAAAACAATCATGTGAGTATTAGATATAGCACGCACAAATGGAACCACAGTTGAGGATGAGCTAGAGCATATGATAAGACAACTAAATTTGTAAGCAAGTCTAATTCCCAAAGTGCAATCAAGTCAAGAAACTGCAGATCTAGTATTCCAAGGACCCTTAGATGCAGTGCACCTCAACCCAGTATGTACATACTCTATCGAGGAAGAGTACGGGAAATTTACTTCATAATTAATTTCTTTTGCTGGCCACACAGAATTCAAATTACTTCAAAAGTCTTGAACCCTCTGTGGTAACAAAATCAAGAAAGGGTCAGCTCATACTCCAATGGTGTTGGATAATTTGGAATTAATTATGTCCGTAGATGCTTGTACAAAAGAGTTTCTCCAGAATCATATGGGATGAGCTGTAATGATGGATAGAAATGCAGCTAACGTATTAAGAATCTGATATGAAATGGTTTGCAATGAAAACATGGAAGGATACTAGAGGTCATTCATCAACGGATTGGTGTATGTTTGCATTGCAAAATATTTTTATAAACGGGCTCTTAAGTGCCAGGAGGTCACTAATTAATACTCCCTCCGTTCCGGGTAAAGAGTCTACTATTCCATTTTGAGACGTTTCACTTGAAAAGTCCACTTTCAAAAATAAGGGCATAAAAGTGTTATTTTATTACTAGTATACATGCCCGTGCCATAGGCACGGTGCCGGTAAACAAAACCCATAATTGACGGGTAATTCAAACAAAACCCTGAAAGATTTATATGTAATTATAGAGGGGTAATTCACGCATAACTCATAACTGAGGGGTGCATTTGTAACTCACATACTTAATAATCAATCAGGATCATCAGTTGTGTTTAACACAATTCAATCACGGCCACTAGTTAGACCCTAAGCTCTTTTATAATATAGATGGACTACTAAAAGTTTCGTTTTCTTAAAAAGTTTTGACTTTCAAATCGGGACTCTTTACCCGGAACGGACGGAGTAGGACTATTTAAGGAATGTTACTCCATTATTCATAGGACTTGCCCACTAATAAACAATTGGTCCATTTCAGGGGTGGACAGACATTTGTCTTCATGTAGGAAGACAACAAGATGCATGAAGCAAATTTCGATCAATATTCACTTTGGGGAATACAAGCAATTACCCTTAAGAGTCTATTTATGAATATATTTTGCATCGGGATCAGTTATCATTGCATTAGGAATATTCAACAATGGTTAAGGGCATGTTCATAATGAAAAACATTTCCAACTTTAGATTCTTCACAGGTGAATGACAGGACATTTTCTTAAATAAAAAAACCAGACTCAACAAACATGACCGGAAAAATAACTTACCCTGAAATTCCCATGACTATTGTGCGATAATCTGTTCCATCGTTCACGATGCACCAATTCTCTGATGAGGTTCGAAGCAGCCGCTCCTCCAACTGCAATTGCTGCAATATAGGTACTCCTTTCAGCCTGACAAGATTCATCAATGGAAGGCCTACTGTTTTAGCTTGGGCTATAGCCATTTGAAGAATTTTTGAGATTCAACTTTTTCTTTGTTGCCTGATGCAAATAAAATATTCAGTATGTCATGGACGGGGGACCAGATTAAGCAAAAAATGATTTATGCTGCTTTATGGATTTGCAATTTGGTCCATTGTTAGTTAGGTTATCCACTCACATGCAGAGAGGAATATATATGTGGCTCCACTTGAATGACAAAAAAAGCTTAGCACTCAGTTCCTCAAAATCACTATTCATCCTTTTCCCGAAATTGAGCATTTATGTAGAGATCTAACAAACGAGACTCCTACTTGAATCACTCTAAGCTTGGCATTCCAAGTATGAGCACATGGAAATTATGAATGCAATTTTCCGAGTTAATATACTAATATACTAGGTCTTTGTGCTCATGTCTTTGGCACGTTGTGAATATGGGACTTGATCAATGTATGCTCGAGTATGGACTCAATCAATATATGCTTTGAGTTTTGTAACGTCAGATCAATATACACTACATAAAGGAAAGAGCACAAAACCCAAAAACTTACAAAAAAATATGTTTTATCGGTTGCAAACTTTTTGACTCATCATGTATCAGAAATAGTCTCGCCATTGTTAATGCACTCACATAACTAAACATTCAAAAACACAAATGGAAGTTGTTTTGAGTAAACACCCACATAGCAAATTGGGGGCCAGCTCCATCATGATTAATTCAATGTTTACAAACAATTTTAAAGAAACATAACCTCATTAACCATGAAATGGTGCATGCCCCTTACCCACCATTCTCTTGATAATGCCACCATCCTTACAGACATCTACCACTGTGATCCATGAGATAAGTTTTACTTAGAATTGAACAACGGAATTTGGAGGAACACCATCTGTGAGAGATGCTCCATATAGCCCAGTTTAGGTGGGCATTGTAAATAATGCTATTTCCAATCCCATGATCAAGCCCGGTAACCATTTGGTCTAGCAAGTCCCAAGAAAATATAAAAAATAAATGCAATTAATGATGAGTTGTAAAATATGTTGTGACAATAATACTCATTACACATTTTCTCTTTCTCTCTCATTAATTATGTACCAATTGCACCATAGTTTAAAAAGGCGAGCGCCTGAGGCGAGAGGCAAGAGGAGGGGAGGGGTTGTCGCCTTGGAAAGAGCAAGGCCAGCGACGAGCGCCTTTTTGCGCTTTTGCGCCTTTTTGCATCTTTTGCGCCTATGCCTGTGAATGAGGATAATGAAGATTATGGAGATGATGATGAGATAGATGTTGTGGATTTTTAGCTTGTTGTTGTTGTTAGTTGTTAATTATTACATTTAATGATTTTATTTTTGTAGTTGCCATAATGTATATTTTGAATTATGAAGAATTATGACGACGACGACGATTTGGACAATCAAGAGGCACTCGATTTCATTGTCCAAATCGTCGTCGTCGTCATAATTCTTAATAATTCAAAATATACATTATGGCAACTACATACGATGATTTTGTGATATAAGTGCAATCTCTCTTCTGCCACGTGCCTAGGAATATTTTGTTGTTTCTTTTTTGTTCTATTGACACAATATGGCAACTAAATAGATCATTTTGTGATAAAATTGTAATCACCCTTTTGCTACACATGTTATCGTATCGAAGTTGTAGCTATCTATAGGATTTCCACTAAACCTCCCTCCCTCTGCCACATGCCTAGGAATATTTTGTTGTTTCATTTTGTTCTATTGACACAATATGGCAACTAAATAGGCCATTTTGTGATAAACTTGTAATTACCCTTTTGCTACATATGTTATCATATCGAAGCTGCAGCTATCTATAGGATTTCCACTAAACCTCCCTCCTCTCTAAAACAAGCAGAACTTGAAAAAGCCATTGGAGTACTTGATTTCATATGCAGATAGTGACTTGAATTCAATTAACTCAAATGCTTCTTGAATTTGGCACACCTGGCTTCAAGACTTTCAACTTTGCTTCTTCATACATACCAAGAGCATTTATGAGGAAGAAAAGAATGGCCCTATAATGGTTATTTAAAGGGTCAACTATTAGAACAAGAGCACTTGACGGGCACACAAGTGACCGGAAAGTTCCGTTGAAGGATACATACATTTTGTTCTTTAGTTTTTTATACTGCTACTTAATGGACAACTTCTGCCAGAAATTAAGTTGTTCCCGTTATTTTATACAACCAGTTAAAATAGTAATTGACTCTCTTATATTTCCAAAATCACACCCAACGGATTAAACTGACTTCATGAGAACATTTCACAGTACCTGAATCAATTAAAAAAGAATTCATGATTGGGCCCAGATTATAACAATATCACCATCAAAGTGTTTTGTAAAAGATTCAACAGTAATATCTTGGGCAAAGTGGACAGATTGTACCTGGGATTGAAACCGAGAGATTTCAATTTCAAGCCCTAGGCTTGGAAATCAGTGCTGATTGGGAGAGAGGGGGCTCGGCTGGAATTAACGAAGGGGATCGGAGAGGGAGGATGCGACTAGAGGAGAAGAATGAGGGAAGAATGAGGGTCGAATGGAGGCTTGGATGGACTGGAGATGGTTGATTTGACAGAGGGCGAACGTAGGAGCGAGAGGAAGGAATCACAGGAAAGGGAGAACAACCGTTGTTCGTACACGTGAACTCAGAAATTGGATCTGGTAGTGCGATTCTAGGAAAAGAGTAAATCACGCCGTAGTTATCCCAAGTCAATTACACACCACAAAAAGTCGCACACACCAGCAAAAAAATTCCTGGGATTTCGAGAGAAATCATAGAGGATCAAAAGATTCATACGTAAACAATAACAGTGATGCTAAAACAGCTTTCCACCTTAAGATTTCAGGATATAGATATAGTTCAGGTTTCAACAATAATGAAGAATCAGACAAAAACTTCTAAATCCACAGACAAATTGTGGAGTTACTGTTTACTGATCCGGGAAATTTAAACACAATGGCCCATAAATTCTTGAGAACAAGCGCCTAAACATCATGACAACTTCAATGTAGCATATTTTATTGATAACTTGGTCTCATTTTACGCGTAAATAAACAGACACCTTGGCAACCTGAAAATTGCCATTTGAGCCCCAGAAATTGGGGAGATCTCAAAAATAAGAAACCTGAAATGTGATGTAGAACCAAGTGTACCGAAATTCCGTACCTTTTTTTTTTTTCGATTATCTGGGAGAGTCTGTAGTTGGATTGCAAAATGCAAACACAGACAAATGTCGCCAAGGACCGATGCCTTCTGTAGTTGAATTGAGAGATTCCAAACACATTAAATGGGGCGAAGGCTAGGACTGCCCCGAGTTATGGTGAATTTAAGCAAGGATTCAAGAAAGCATGGCCAGAAACAAACTGTATAGAAAAAGGAGTGTGGTCTCTGCAACGTTGGGACTTGGGAAAGAGGCTAACCTACGTGCCAACAAGATAGCGCTATAGCCTATAGAGTAGGTGAGTTTGACCAGCCGCCTACAATGCTTGCACCTTGTTGTCCG
Organism: Codonopsis lanceolata; assembly: GCA_013146195.2. NCBI lineage: Eukaryota > Viridiplantae > Streptophyta > Magnoliopsida > Asterales > Campanulaceae > Codonopsis > Codonopsis lanceolata. The sequence continues at coordinate 15,639 of JABEVN020000416.1, read as the reverse complement.
GATCAGAACCTGCAGCAGTTGGTATAGTTCTCGATCAAGATCTGACTCCATGAATTGATTGTAAACTAGAAATTAACATTGACCAAAATAACCTCCTGTCACATTTGTTTAACTCATTAAATAATGTGACCTGATCTCGACTGCAATCTACAATAACTCAACAAGAGCTCAAAGCTTGTTATGGATGATGCCTTGGGGCTAAGTAGTGCTTGTATTTTCTCTTTAATAACTATCAACAATTTTAACAATATCGGAGTTAGTTATCTTTATGATCGTTTCAAATTCTCTTCCAAAATGAATTTCAAAATAAATAATTTGTGATGTTCACGAAAAGAAAATAAATAACTATAGATGAAAAGGTACATGTGGACGAACTTGTAGGACCTCACGCAAAAGACATGCTCCGCAATGCCATCTCTATTCTCTATGTTGGACTTGTTCATGTAAGAAAATTGCCGTAATGTCATATTCAAAATTGTATTGCCTATAGAAATGATATCATTAGCCACGTTGATGCAGTGTACAATAAGGGGTTGTCATATTTAGGAATTTGGAGATGGATAAATTAATCAGTAATTCAACTCATGCATTTTCTGAATCATTGAAATTGGAAGAGTCCAAGTTCAATCGTCCAAATACGGTGTACTTAATCCATACACTACAAATCTTTTTTACGGTTCATGTTTTTGCTTTATCCAAATAATTAATGTTATGCCTATATATAGCCTAATACAAAGAGTTATCAAGTAAATTTTGATGTAATTGAATCATTATATATGAAGGTATAATTAGTTGAGCCTTGCTCCTAAATTATACGACCCCTTTATTAATTAGTTGTGTTTTGATATTTGTATTTTTCTTCTTCTCCCTCGTGTCCACCACCACGCATCACAAAAAATGTTTCCTCTATTTGAATTGCTACACCGTTTACTAGCTTCCATGTATTTTAGCCTTTAGGCATGACTTGGATGGAAGAAATTTACTCAAGTCAAGAGAGGGAGAGCTCAAAAGGCATATATATTTCACAAATAACTAATAATACTTGGAAATAAAGTTAGTTTCTGGGAGAGATTCTATATATTGCAAGCTGAAACATTCACAGGATTGCAGTCAAGAAACACTTTTGTTTACAAAAAGCTCTTCTCAAAAAACTTCACAAACTCACTAAAATTCACCCGTCCATCTCCATCATCGTCATAGCTTGAGATCATGCTTTGGCATACCCATTCGGGCACTAGTACAAAACCCAAAGCACAAATGACTTTCCTTAACTCCTTAGCATCAATGTAGCCATCATTATTCGCATCAAAAAATTCCTAGTCTTTCCATCACCATTTTCACTTCTGCCTCGCACAACATGATCTCAATATTGACATTTTATTCATGGCAAGGCTCTTGAGCTGTCATTATTTTAGCAGTGGCATTCTTGCTTGGGGGATATCGGCATGAATGCTTCCATGTGCTGAAGAAAACGAGTCAAGAATTCATTCCTTACGCACATGGAATAGCGGCTACCTCTTTGGTGTTAATTCCTAAGGTTTTGAATCCCCCTGGTCTGAATGATCTTCGTCCGATTAGTTTATCTTTTACAATTGAGTTGTGGCTTACCAAGCAAAAGCCCACGGTATGCAAATCTTGGCTTGTCTCTGATGTACCATGGAGCCCTGTGTATTTGTACAGTTTTAGTTCCATAATCAAACTGACATAACTGGCTAAATGTCTGCAAAATAATGGGAGGTCCCAAAGAATATTGAGGGCCAGGCAGAGAGTATTATACTACTGACTCTAAGGAAAAAAAATTGCTTCCACTATTCTGACACTAACCAACATCTTCCAAAAGCATCAAATGCCAGGATTTATTATCCTTATTTAACTACTGAAGAAATGTTAAATACATAATAAAAGAGTTTAGGGTTACATTGTGAGAAGTAATGTCACCCCACATGTAACAAACATAAGTAGATGCATCAAGTCTTTTAAAACAATAGCAAAGTAATGACTGCTCAGAACTAAGTACTAAAAGAAGCAGATATTCCAATACGTAGACACACAAGAATAACTTCGACTATGTCAAACTTAGAGTCTTACCTTTGGTCTCAAGCCCCAATAGAGGAGGGAGTTGTCTTAAGCATCCTAACAGACAGTGTAAAACTTTCGTCAAATCAATATGAGCATGAACTCTACATATATTCATGTAGGGTTTGTTAGCCTTCGCTACTTTAGTCAGCAGCTCCCTTTTGACTCAATGGAACTAACCAGCCAGCCGTTGGCACCCTAAGTGGGTGCAGCCCCTCATGCCCACCTGCCACTTAGTACTGGGTTCCTCCCTACGATCAGTTACTCTCACCCTCCCACGCACACAACCGCCGTCGGCTACTCAGTTCCTCCCTACGTCCTCCATCCAGTGCAATCGACCGACCAGGTAATTTTCTCTGTCTTTGCTCTCTATTGTCTCTAATACGTCTTTAATCCAATCCTTCAACACTTAAGCTAGGATTTCTATTTTTGTTTGATCGATTATGGCAAATTTGTACACAGTTTTAAAAACATTCAATATAAAATTTGATATAATCATTGGGATTGATGTTTCTTCTTTCTCTTCATATAAAATTCGATAAAATGAAGGGTATTTGGTTTTTTAATTTGGCTATGAGTATGAAGTTCCTAATTGGGCTATGGCCTATGAGCATGATGTGGTGATGTGAATTCTGTCACCGAAACCCTATCTAACTTAGGAAACAAATTGAAGGTGCCCAAACTGTCTAGAAACCACCTTCCAATGCTGCAATACAAGCCAACAAGCTGCCCCTAACTACACACCTAGGCTGCCAATTATCAACCACCGAAATAGCCCCACTACAGCCTCACTACACACGGCAATAACAAGTTAATTTAAAGGACGGATAGGCGAATTCACCAGTTGAGTTTCACTCGCTCAATGTAAAGAAATCCAATGAAGCAATCAACCTTGGCTTCACTCACCTTGATTAGATTGAATCGATTTTAAGAAAAGAACATGACTTGTTCTTGGAAGAGTTTTTCTCACGCAATTATAATCTACCTTCATTATGAAAAGAGAAAGCCTTTTAAAGGCTACAAAATAAACCCTAAACAAGTTACTAAATTAAAAGACTTCCTAACCAACTAAAACAATAAAAGGAAACTAATTTATTTAGGAAATAAAATAAATAACAACTAATGGAAGATTTAAACCTAATCTAATTAGTCTAGACTTCAAGGAAGGCGGTCCCCTTTGCCAAGCGCCAAGCTGCCTTCACCTTGCATGCCACGCCATGCAAGGTTCAACCCAACCTGAGCCCTTTTTCCTTTGGACGCTTGACATTGTTATCCACAATTTGAACAAATTTGGTTGTCGCATCATATCCACAATTATCATCCACATTTGCATTGGAAAAGTTTTTTCTTTCAAAAACAGTATAAATCCTAGGCATCTGAATTCTTTCACATCTACATTAGCATTGGAGATTCTTTTAGAGAGAAGGTGAGTGTAATTCATATTTGAAAAAAGCGGAAGGTGAGAGGCGGGCGAGAGTTCAAAATTTGAGGCGAGAGGTGAGGCGCGAAAAAGGCGCTCACGGAACAAATATTAAGGAAAAATTAATAAATATATATATATAACTTAACAAATCTCAATAAAACATGTCATGAGTGATGAAATTAAGTTAACAACATAATATTAATAACACAAATTTCATCATTCATAGTTGAAATTCCAAAACATTAGATGAACTTAACTTAAATTCCAAACAAGAAAATAAAGTCATTAAAGCAAATAAAAATAAAGACATACAAAAAAGAACTAAAGTCATGAAATGTAATAATTAACAACTAACAACAACAACAAGCTAAAAATCCACAGCATCTATCTCATCATCATCTCCATAATCTTCATTATCCTCATTCACAGGCATAGGCGCAAAAAGATGCAAAAAAGGCGCAAAAGGGCCAAAAAGGCGCTCGTCACCTGGCCTTGCTCTTTCCAAGGCGACAACCCCTCCCCTCCTCTTGCCTCTCGCCTCAGGCGCTCGCCTTTTTAAACTATGGTGCAATTGGTACATAATTAATGAGAGAGAAAGAGAAAATGTGTAATGAGTATTATTGTCACAACATATTTTACAACTCATCATTAATTGCATTTATTTTTTATATTTTCTTGGGACTTGCTAGACCAAATGGTTACCGGGCTTGATCATGGGATTGGAAATAACATTATTTACAATGCCCACCTAAACTGGGCTATATGGAGCATCTCTCACAGATGGTGTTCCTCCAAATTCCGTTGTTCAATTCGAAGTAAAACTTATCTCATGGATCACAGTGGTAGATGTCTGTAAGGATGGTGGCATTATCAAGAGAATGGTGGGTAAGGGGGCACAGACTGATTTCATGGTTAATGAGGTTATGTTTCTTTAAAATTGTTTGTAAACATTGAATTAATCATGATGGAGCTGGCCCCCAATTTGCTATGTGGGTGTTTACTCAAAACAACTTCCATTTGTGCTTTTGAATGTTTAGTTATGTGAGTGCATTAACAATGGGGAGACTATTTCTAATACATGATGAGTCAAAAAGTTTGCAACCGATAAAACATATTTTTTTGTAAGTTTTTGGGTTTTGTGCTCTTTCCGTTATGTAGTGTATATTGATCTGACGTTACAAAACTCAAAGCATATATTGATTGAGTCCATACTCGAGCATACATTGATCAAGTCCCATATTCACAACGTGCCAAAGACATGAGCACAAAGACCTAGTATATTAGTATATTAACTCGGAAAATTGCATTCATAATTTCCATGTGCTCATACTTGGAATGTCAAGCTTAGAGTGATTCAAGTAGGAGTCTGGTTTGTTAGATCTCTACATAAATCTGTTCAATTTCCTGGGAAAAGGATGAATAGTGATTTTGAGGGAACGGAGTGCTAAGCTTTTTTTGTCATTCAAGTGGAGCCACATATATATTCCTCTCTGTATGTTGATAGTTATTAAAGAGAAAATACAAGCACTACTTAGCCCCAAGGCATCATCCATAACAAGCTTTGAGCTCTTGTTGAGTTATTGTAGATTGCAGTCGAGATCAGGTCACATTATTTAATGAGTTAAACAAATGTGACAGGAGGTTATTTTGGTCAATGTTAATTTCTAGTTTACAATCAATTCATGGAGTCAGATCTTGATCAAGAACTATACCAACTGCTGCAGGTTCTGATCCGGACAACAAGGTGCAAGCATTGTAGGCGGCTGGTCAAACTCACCTACTCTTATAGGCTATAGCGCTATCTTGTTGGCACGTAGGTTAGCCTCTTTCCCAAGTCCCAACGTTGCAGAGACCACACTCCCTTTTCTATACAGTTTGTTTCTGGCCATGCTTTCTTGAATCCTTGCTTAAATTCACCATAACTCGGGCCTCTAGCCTTCGCCCCATTTAATGTGTTTGGAATCTCTCAATTCAACTACGAAGGCATCGGTCCTTGGCGACATTTGTCTCGTGTTTGCATTTTGCAATCCAACTACGCACTCTCCCGCATAATCTGAAAAAAAGGTACTGAATTTCGGTACACTTGGTTCTACATCACATTTCGTGTTTCTTATTTTTGAGATCTCCCAATTTCGGGGCTCAAATGGCAATTTTCAGGTTGCCAAGGTGTCTGTTTATTTACACGTAAAATGAGACCAAGTTATCAATAAAATATGCTACATTGAAGTTGTCATGATGTTTAGGCGCTTGTTCTCAAGAATTTATGGGCCATTGTGTTTAAATTTCCCGGATCAGTAAACAGTAACTCCACAATTTGTCTGTGGATTTAGAAGAAGTTTTGTCCGATTCTTCATTATTGTTGAAACCTGAACTATATCTCTATCCTGAAATCTTAAGGTGGAAAGCTGTTTTAGCATCACTGTTATTGTTTACGTATGAATCTTTTGATCCTCTATGATTTCTCTCGAAATCCTAGGAATTTTTTTGCTGGTGTGTGCGACTTTTTGTGGTGTGTAATTGACTTGGGATAACTACGGCGTGATTTACTCTTTTCCTAGAATCGCACTACCAGATCCAATTTCTGAGTTCACGTGTACGAACAACGGTTGTTCTCCCTTTCCTGCGATTCCTTCCTCTCACTCATACGTTCGCCCTCTGTCAAATCAACCATCTCCAGTCCATCCAAGCCTCCATTCGACCCTCATTCTTCCCTCATTCTTCTCCTCTAGTCGCATCCTCCCTCTCCGATCCCCTTCGTTAATTCCAGCCGAGCCCCCTCTCTCCCAATCAGCACTGATTTCCAAGCCTAGGGCTTGAAATTGAAATCTCTCGGTTTCAATCCCAGGTACAATCTGTCCGCTTTGCCCTAGATATTACTGTTGAATCTTTTACAAAACACTTTGATGGTGATATTGTTATAATCTGGGCCCAATCATGAATTCTTTTTCAATTGATTCAGGTACTGTGAAATGTTCTCATGAAGTCAGTTTAATCCGTTGGGTGTGATTTTGGAAATATAAGAGAGTCAATTACTATTTTAACTGGTTGTATAAAATAACGGGAACAACTTAATTTCTGGCAGAAGTTGTCCATTAAGTAGCAGTATAAAAAACTAAAGAACAAAATGTATGTATCCTTCAAAGGAACTTTCCGGTCACTTGTTGTGTGCCCGTCAAGTGCTCTTGTTCTAATAGTTGACCCCTTAAATAACCATTATAGGGCCATTCTTTTCTTCCTCATAAATGCTCTTGGTATGTATGAAGAAGCAAAGTTGAAAGTCTTGAAGCCAGGTGTGCCAAATTCAAGAAGCATTTGAGTTAATTGAATTCAAGTCACTATCTGCATATGAAATCAAGTACTCCAATGGCTTTTTCAAGTTCTGCTTGTTTTAGAGAGGAGGGAGGTTTAGTGGAAATCCTATAGATAGCTGCAGCTTCGATTTGATAACATGTGTAGCAAAAGGGTAATTACAAGTTTATCACAAAATGGCCTATTTAGTTGCCATATTGTGTCAATAGAACAAAATGAAACAACAAAATATTCCTAGGCATGTGGCAGAGGGAGGGAGGTTTAGTGGAAATCCTATAGATAGCTACAGCTTCGATACGATAACATGTGTAGCAGAAGGGTGATTACAATTTTATCACAAAATGATCTATTTAGTTGCCATATTGTGTCAATAGAACAAAAAAGAAACAACAAAATATTCCTAGGCACGTGGCAGAAGAGAGATTGCACTTATATCACAAAATCATTGTATGTAGTTGCCATAATGTATATTTTGAATTATTAAGAATTATGACGACGACGACGATTTGGACAGTGAAATCGAGTGCCTCTTGATTGTCCAAATCGTCGTCGTCGTCATAATTCTTTATAATTCAAAATATACATTATGGCAACTACAAAAATAAAATCATGAAATGTAATAATTAACAACTAACAACAACAACAAACTAAAAATCCACAGCATCTATCTCATCATCATCTCCATAATCTTCATTATCCTCATTCACAGGCATAGGCGCAAAAAGATGCAAAAAAGGCGCAAAAGGGCGAAAAAGGCGCTCGTCGCCTGGCCTTGCTCTTTCCAAGGCGACAACCCCTCCCCTCCTCTTGCCTCTCGCCTCAGGCGCTCGCCTTTTTAAACTATGGTGCAATTGGTACATAATTAATGAGAGAGAAAAAGAAAATGTGTAATGAGTATTATTGTCACAACATATTTTACAACTCATCATTAATTGCATTTATTTTTTATATTTTCTTGGGACTTGCTAGACCAAATGGTTACCGGGCTTGATCATGGGATTGGAAATAGCATTATTTACAATGCCCACCTAAACTGGGCTATATGTAGCATCTCTCACAGATGGTGTTCCTCCAAATTCCGTTGTTCAATTCGAAGTAAAACTTATCTCATGGATCACAGTGGTAGATGTCTGTAAGGATGGTGGCATTATCAAGAGAATGGTGGGTAAGGGGGCACAGACCGATTTCATGGTTAATGAGGTTATGTTTCTTTAAAATTGTTTGTAAACATTGAATTAATCATGATGGAGCTGGCCCCCAATTTGCTATGTGGGTGTTTACTCAAAACAACTTCCATTTGTGCTTTTGAATGTTTAGTTATGTGAGTGCATTAACAATGGCGAGACTATTTCTAATACATGATGAGTCAAAAAGTTTGCAACCGATAAAACATATTTTTTTGTAAGTTTTTGGGTTTTGTGCTCTTTCCGTTATGTAGTGTATATTGATCTGACGTTACAAAACTCAAAGCATATATTGATTGAGTCCATACTCGAGCATACATTGATCAAGTCCCATATTCACAACGTGCCAAAGACATGAGCACAAAGACCTAGTATATTAGTATTATTAACTCGGAAAATTGCATTCATAATTTCCATGTGCTCATACTTGGAATGCCAAGCTTAGAGTGATTCAAGTAGGAGTCTGGTTTGTTAGACCTCTACATATATCTGTTCAATTTCCTGGGAAAAGGATGAATAGTGATTTTGAGGGAACGGAGTGCTAAGCTTTTTTTGTCATTCAAGTGGAGCCACATATATATTGCTCTCTGCATGTGAGTGGATAACCTAACTAACAATGGACCAAATTGCAAATCCATAAAGCAGCATAAATCATTTTTTGCTTAATCTGGTCCCCCGTCCATGACATACTGAATATTTTATTTACATCAGGCAACAAAGAAAAAGTTGAATCTCAAAAATTCTTCAAATGGCTATAGCCCAAGCTAAAACAGTAGGCCTTCCATTGATGAATCTTGTCAGGCTGAAAGGAGTACCTATATTGCAAAGAATTGCGCTTGAGGAGCGGGCGCGAACCTCATCGAGAATTGGTGCATCGTGAACGATGGAAGCATTATCGCACAATAGTCATGGGAATTTCAGGGTAAGTTATTTTTCCGGTCATGTTTGTTGAGTCTGGTTTTTTTATTTAAGAAAATGTCCTGTCATTCACCTGTGAAGAATCTAAAGTTGGAAATGTTTTTCATTATGAACATGCCCTTAACCATTGTTGAATATTCCTAATGCAATGATAACTGATCCTGATGCAAAATATATCCATAAATAGACTCTTAAGGGTAATTGCTTGTATTCCCCAAAGTGAATATTGATCGAAATTTGCTTCATGCATCTTGTTGTCTTTCCTACATGAAGACAGGTGTCTGTCCACCCCTGAAATGGACCAATTGTTTATTAGTGGGCAAGTCCTATGAATAATGGAGTAACATTCCTTAAATAGTCCTACTCCGTCTGCTCCTGTAAAGAGTCCCGATTTGAAAGTCAAAACTTTTTAAGAAAACGAAACTTTTAGTAGTCCATCTATATTATAAAAGAGCTTAGGGTCTAACTGGTGGCCGTGATTGAATTGTGTTAAACACAACTGATGATCCTGATTGATTATTAAGTATGTGAGTTACAAATGCACCCCTCAATTATGAGTTATGCGTGAATTACCCCTCTATAATTACATATAAAACTTTCAGGGTTTTGTTTGAATTACCCGTCAATTATGAGTTTTGTTTACCGGCACCGTGCCTATGGCACGGGCATGTATACTAGTAATAAAATAACACTTTTATGCCCTTATTTTTGAAAGTGGACTTTTCAAGTGAAACGTCTCAAAATAGAATAGTAGACTCTTTATCCGGAACGGAGGGAGTATTAATTAGTGACCTCCTGGCACTTAAGAGCCAGTTTATAAAAATATTTTGCAATGCAAACATACACCAATCCGTTGATGAATGACCTCTCGTATCCTTCCATGTTTTCATTGCAAACCATTTCATATCAGATTCTTAATACGTTAGCTGCATTTCTATCCATCATTACAGCTCATCCCATATGGTTCTGGAGAAACTCTTTTGTACAAGCATCTACGGACATAATTAATTCCAAATTATCCAACACCATTGGAGTATGAGCTGACCCTTTCTTGATTTTGTTACCACAGAGGGTTCAAGACTTTGAAGTAATTTGAATTCGTGTGGCCAAGAAAAGAAATTAATTATGAAGTAAATTTCCCGTACTCTTCCTCGATAGAGTATGTACATACTGGGTTGAGGTGCACTGCATCTAAGGGTCCTTGGAATACTAGATCTGCAGTTTCTTGACTTGATTGCACTTTGGGAATTAGACTTGCTTACAAATTTAGTTGTCTTATCATATGCTCTAGCTCATCCTCAACTGTGGTTCCATCTGTGCGTGCTATATCTAATACTCACATGATTGTTTTGCTTAGGAAACCTGCTGAACTTCTTGAAATTACTCCTGTGCTACGAGATGAGATTCCTGTCATAAGAAGGTTTACAGGGGGAGGTACTGTTATAGTTGATTGTGAGACAATATTCATCTCATTTCTATGCAACAAGGATGCTGTTCCCGACATACAACCATATCCTCGACCGATAATGTCTTGGAGCAGTCTATTATACAGCAAAGTGTTCCAAGGGATTGGCGATTTTAAACTTCGTGAGAATGGTATGCAGATTTAACCTTATTCCTTCTACAATATTTTGTCCACATCTATGTTGGTAGCTTCAGGTGATTGCTTTGCTCCGTTATTACTATCATTTCCAAGATCATCAATGATATTACAAGGTTACAAGGTTATTTTGTAAGTCAGAGTGCTGATAGTGTAAATATCTCCAATGGATTTAGATTACGTATTTGGCAGTCACAAGTTTGGTGGTAATGCGCAATCCATTACGAAAAATCGGTGGATCCACCATACATCCTTTTTATGGGACTTTAAGACCACTAACATGGCTTACCTGAAGCTTCCAAAGCGGGCTCCTGAATATCGTCAGGTATAATATTGTCATTCTCATGTTTCCAAATTTGATGTTTCATTTGATTTTTTTAGCTGTCGAAAGATTGATCAATATAATTATATATTTAGAGCATTTCCTAGATGCACTTCCAGCCTAAATGTTTGTCAATCTTCTTTTAATAGTTTATCATCTACTTCCTGTTTAGGCAAGGAACCATTTGGATTTCGTATGCCGCTTGAAAGACTATCTGCCAAAGTCAGATTTCATAGATGGAACTATTGATGCAGTTAGAGGCCAATTTTCTGTCACTTCCATGGAGTTGGAAGCCATTGAATCTTTTCCGGGTATAGAATTTGCTCACACATCCAAGCTACTGACAAAGCAGGAATTAGAAGCAGCGGTTACTGAATCCAGCCATTAGAAGTACCTTCCCCATCATCAACCACTAACCAGCTAAAGAAGTCATCAGACAGTGGCGCTTGAAGATGAGGTTGCGCTGTGAGATCTCCACAAAGTAAAAAACAGTTATAGGAAATTCTCTTGGCCTTCATAGGAAATTGGTCCTGGTATATTCATTTTTAGGCCTTGAGATTTTATTTTTTATTTTTTTCATTTTTCATTTTTGGTAGGAAAGCCTTGAGATGTATGGTACATTGGTACTTGCTTTGGCAGGAAACATGAATATGACATTTGTCCCAACTTTGAAAGTTCTTGTATGGATTGTAGTAACTACAAATACAATCCATATGGTTGATTTGCTGCACGTCTCCTTTCTTTTTCATTCTTCTGATTGTAACAACATGGGGTAGAGAGCCTTTAGATAATGGAAAGCATGACCTGTTTGGGGTATAAGCTTTCCTGGGAAATATAATCTATCCGGAATATTCCTCAACTTGGATTTAGAACTCTTCTTTTTTAGTCTTTCCATTACCACTTTTCGCCATCAAGTAGAGTAATGCAGTTCACAATGAACTGTTACAAATTTGAATTGAATCACTAGGGACGGGGTTAAGTGAGTTGGGATGTAACATAGCTTTTCCCCATGCAATAATGAAGGCTTTTTCCCACTTGGATTACATATGAAAGTGGATTGGATGCATATTTTGTAGGACGTCTTTCTATTTTTTATCGAAAGAAATTAACTTTTTAGGGTACTTTTTTGATCTTGTAACATAGTTTGGTGCAGGGTGTTACTACATTGATCATCTGTTTATATTGATTGATTTAAGGATAAGGAGAATCTTTTATTCTTTTATTTAGTCTAGGCTGTGTCTGGTATAGCGTTTCCGTCAAAACGCTACTAAAATAATGGGGCGTTTTACTAGATTGTTGTTTCAATACACCGTTTAAAAACGAAGCGTTTGAGAAATGGGGCGCTTAAACGCCTTTAATTTTTCATGGAAGAAAAACGCTACCGATAAAACGCTGTTGAGATATAAGTTTACGGCATTACCCCTTTGGCCGTATAAAAGCTTTTGATGAGTTTTTCTCTCCCATTCGTATTCTGTTGTTGAACGATCTATACCTCTCTCTCCGACGCTCCATTATCAAGCAGCCTCTCAAGCATAGGAAGCTATTTGCGTGTATGTTGGTAAATCAAGTTTTGATTGATTTCATTGAAGATTTTTTAGAAAACATTGATTGTAAATTGTAATTAGGGTTTGTGGCTTTGTAATTTCAATGTGGGTTTGAGACAACTTTGTTTATGGTTTTTCCTACTTCAGGTGTGTTGCTCAAGTTTACATTTCCCGACCTGCAAAACACTATCTTTTCCTTTCCTGTTTGTAACTATTCTTATTATCTATGAAAAATATAAGCATGTTTTATCAGCTCATATATGTCTTTATTGTTCTACCAACTCTGATTCTACCTGCGATTGTTACCGGATCTTTCCAGCAATTTTGAGTTTAGAAACAAATTACTCGGTATCAACTTCGTGAGCCTCTAGGAAACATTTGTAAGTGATTGTGCACTTGTTCTACCAACTCTGAATCTTTCCGGAAACCATACCACATGTGCATCATCATCCTCTCCAAAATAGCTGCGTTCTTCAACAAATTTTTAGCAGATGCATCTTTTCCTCATAGCCAAAATCGCATAAAGAGATAACGATTGTGTTGAGGTCCAATTCAGAGCAGCGAGGAACCATCTAGTTCCTGGTCTTCCGGGGATACGTCCTAAATGGAAAACAAAATAATTATAACACATATATAGTTGTCAATATCCTACAATACTCGATAACATATCCCGATTTAACAACATTTATGTTATTCACAAAAAAATTGGTCCAACACTCCAATATTTTTATTTATTTTTTAATCAATAACTAATCATCATTATCAAAATCATTAAATTGACCACAACCCACCCACCCGTCCCGGAGAAAAATTTACTAAGGTGCTAAAATGCCAATTATAGATGGGTATACTGGAAATACAACAAGATATTTTGCTCACTATCGGGTCAGGAAAATACAAGCTTGTGAACTGGTTTCCTTCAGTTTCCGTTCATGATTACAAATTTTCACATGAAGCTCATTGAAAGAAAAATAATCCTCTAAATCAGTCCCTGCCGTTGAAGATCAGTGTAGGTCTTCTTGTTGTAAATATTACCCTCTTGGTCTTCGTATTCTTCTTCAAGATCTGGTCGCCACTTGTTAACTCCTTGCTTCTCTTTTATTCGCTCCCACAATTGCTGGGCTTCCGCAATTGATGTGATTTCATTGAAGTTCTTAGTATTTGGGATACTAAGACAACACATTCCATGCTGATGTCGAATTCTTTTGAAATGGCGCTCATAAGCCCTTCTACCTTAGTAACTGTAGTTTCCACATATCTCACATTTGAATTCCTGACCAAGACCATGAAGCTTATATAACCAGTAAGGTATAGGCTTCCCATCCCAACCCATCGGCAGCTTCAAGGGATTATATATTGTCTGTTCACTCCAATATACAAACTGATATGAATACTAGGCAAAGTAAGGCAATCACAAGGATTTAGAAGATTAGCATGACTGTAATTTCAAAATATTCCAAGGTGGATGCTTTCTTGAGGAGATCCATACAAGCAATTCTTAAATCCAATATCAATGTGGTCAATTTATAGAATGTAGAAACATGTGCAGTAAGGTCTCCTACCTATAAGTAATCATTAAAGGATGAGATTCTGCAACATCCCTTACGAAAAGTCAGGTTATCTGTCATGAAAAATAGTAAACTTTATTCATACATACCTCAAAGTGACTTGACATTTTGCACACAGTTAAACTTCTTCTTCCAAATCCAGAATTGCAGTAGCAGCACAACTAAAAATACTTTAAGCTCTATGGCACTTCACTTTTATTTTTTATTATTTGTTATTGTTTCTGCACCCTACTGGACTATAATTTTCTTCTAAGTGACACATATTATGTGGGTATGTGTTTGAGTTCTATTAATTGATATAACATAGAAGATGTTCTGAAAATGTCAAGGAAGAACTGAAGAGCAAGTAGCAATTCCATTGGGCAAAGTATAATATTTTAAATTTGCATCTATTTTTAAACTTTGGATGGCTGCTGATCAACATAGCCTGTTGTTATTACTTATATTGTACAAGTTAACTAGCTATTTTTGTGTCACTTAGCTTCAAACACAACATCATTACTTAGCACAATTGAGTTTGAATACGCTTATTAAGAAACTAAACCTTCTGCTTTAAACCCCCCCACATTGAACTAACTATTTAACTGAATTGACACAACAACATTTCAAATTACCAAAGGAAAGTAAAACTTCCATTTACATGGATCATAACACACTTAAAAGAACAAATTCAGAATGAGTGGTCCTAAGGTACCCATGGGGATACAATTTCCCAAAAATCAAACAGACATGCACAAAGCAACCAACATGTACAATCACTAGTTGTTACACCCCTTACTAATTCGAGGAAATATACATAAACGTCAACCCCAAACAATTATTTTAAGAGGGTATCAACTATCAACTATCATATTTTTAGATCCAAGTTGACTTTTTTTTAGAGCTCATTTTTTGACACGTAGGTTCTTTCTTGTTTTAGACATCTTACTTTTGTTGCAGGCATGGTTGACTTCTGATTCCAACACCACTGGTCGGTTCTCCTTTTAGCCCATGAAGAAATTTCTCTAAATTATTTTCTATGATATATTCTTAAAAAACGCCTGTGTTCCAAACAGTTTGTGAAATTCAGCAGCCTCAAAAGGAACTGAGCTTTAAATGGTGCTGAGATCCCAGTTTCCTTGTGTCAAACACCAAATTAACGAGCCATTCCCACTGGCTACTGAACTACCTCGGTCGCTAGAAATCAATAATAGTATTGGTAATGAAAGTTTAAGACTTTTATATAAAAATCTTTAAAACAAACATTTCTTTCTAACCATGTGGTATACATCTTTTGTATTGGTAATAATAGTATTTTAAAATCAACACTAATTTCTAACAAATGTGGGATACATTATTCTATAGTAATAATAATAGGCATTTATATAAAAACTTTTGAATCAACATATCCTTCTAAAAAATAGGATACATCTCATCTATTGGTTATAACATAAAAATAATAATAGTAGTAGTGTTTATCTAAAGAGTTTTGAAATTAACATCTATTTCTAAACAATGTATGATACATCTCTTGTATTGATAAGTAACATAAAAATTATTTTATCTAAAAACTTTTATAACTAAACATATGTTTCTAAATAATGTGGATCTCTTTGTAACCAATGTGAAATACATTATCTCGACAACATTTTAAACCAATATCACTTTCCTAACCAAGTTGGAAATACATATTATGTAAATTTATTAGTAATTAAG
>JABEVN020000415.1:0-32360 GCA_013146195.2 Codonopsis lanceolata | reverse complement strand
TTTTTATTTAAGAGATAATTGTAAAAAATGACATATTTCACGGTTTGCAAAGTAAATCATATTTTTTCCGACCAATTAAACTTACATATATAATGGAGGGATCGAGGGTTTGTGATTGACTTTTAATTAACATTGAAAAATCATGATCATAGTAATAAAATTCAATTACTCGATCTCTTACTTCAATCTTGAGTTTAGGGTTTTTTTGGGACATGAAAATCTCAATGTTTTGTGTGAAAATCTACTCGATCAAATTAGATGGAGTGATGAACATTGTTGTTGTGGATGAAGAAATGTTAAAGACCAAGAAATTGATGATTCGGGTTTATGGAATGCTTGTTACCGAGAAACTAACAAGGTTTGAAGTGCATTTTTACGTATCTCCCTCTAGTCCTAATCTATAGGGTGTCGGTGTCTTTGCTCATAGTTGTTAGCTTATCGGTGTTCATTAAGGGTAGATACGTATTTTCTCTCCCAATGGCGATGGCGATTAATTATTAGGCGAATCTTTAAGTTTAGCAAGTATAAAACTACTGGTGTATTGAAAGTTTTAAAATCATCTCTTCCTTTATGGAAATTATTATCAATATAGAAATCAATAATATTTCTCTTTCTTCTTCTTGTTCTTTCTGTTCAATCACAAGAAATACAGGAAATACAATAATTTCTCCACTTTCTAACATGGTATCAGAGCCTATAATTCCAAATTCATCTTCAATGATCTCTATCTGCGGAGTGCTCTTGTTTGATCTTCATGCGGAGTTTTTTATTCCTCTCTCTTTCCTATCTCTTTTCTTGCTCCTAATTCATCATGACCAATAACAATCCTCTGCTAAAGAGGATTCAAAAAACTGCAAGAATCTACCGGTCAAACATCAGATTACTATGATTTTTCAGAAACTGTTTTTCAATTGCCTCCTAGTCATCCACTTTACCTTCATCCCCATGATCATCCGGGGATGAATCTTGTCTCTGAACTTCTTACTGAAAACAATTTTTCACAATGGAAATTAGCTTTTACCATTGCACTTTCTGCCAAGAATAAACTTGGCATGATTAATGGGACATTCAAGAAACCCCATCCTGAATCCAAGTATCTTGATGTCTGGGATAGATGCAATTCAATGGTGATTTCATGGATCCTTAATTATGTGTCTTCTGAAATTAGACAAAGCATTGTCTATTTTTCTTCCTCTTGTGAAATGTGGGAAGATCTTCTTGCTAGATACTCCCAAAGTGATATTCCTAAATTGTACCAGATTAGGAAAACTATTACCCTATGCACTCAAGGCACTCTCACCATCAATGCTTACTTCACTAAATTTAGGGGTCTTTGGGATGAGCTGCAGAATCTTTTACCCATTCCCAATTGTACTTGTGATTGTACCTGTGGAGCCTCCAAAATCCGTGAGGACTATGATCATGCCTACAAAATTACACAGTTCTTGATGGGACTGTTTGATTCTTATACAGATGTTAGAGGTCAGATTTTACGTATGATTCCACTACCCTCTTTATCTAAGCTGTTTCTATGTTAATCCAAGAAGAGGACAAAGCGGTGTGGTCATTCTTTAAACCAACAAGACTCTCCTATGATCATGCTTGGAAGATTTAACAACAGCAATACAGGAAACAAATTCAACAAGAATACTCAAAATCTTGGCAAGAATGGAAACAATTCAAGAGGGAAACTCTTTTGTGATCACTGTCATGGAGACACTCACACCAAGGACAAATGCTTCTTTTTGAATGGATTCCCAGACTGGCACCCTTTGTTTGGCACAAAACCAGATCCTTCCAAAATGCCTAAGAACAAAGCCAAATTGAAGTCTACAAATTATGTCAGCCAGAAAGACAACAACAGTCAATTCACAAAGGATCAGGTTGCTCAACTGCTGTCTATGATTAATCCTAAAGTCAATTGTGGTGAAATTAACTCCCCTCTTGATAATCCCACTGAGCATATGGCAGGTAACTCTAAACCCTTTCTTAACTATGTTAATTCCTTCTGTTCATCTAACAGCGATTCAAAAATTCAGGACTGGATTATTGACACAGGTGCTTCAGATCACATAAATAATTCCCTATCTAATCTTGTTGATCCCATTCCCACACAATCTTTCATTCATTTGCCTAATGGAAAGAACTCTAAAATAACACATAAAGGAAATCGGACTTACCAAGGAAATTACTCTTCAAAATGTCTTCTTTGTACCAGATTTTCAATTCAATCTTGTCTCTGGAAGCAAGCTTACACAAAGCACAAAGTACAATCTTATCTTCACTGCTAATGCTTGTTTTATCCAGGACCCTGCCAAGAACATTCTCAAGGAGATTGGTAAACTGTCAGAAGGCCTTTATAAACTGCAGACCACTTATTACAATAGAGAGACAAATATGAATACCTAGCATTGGGGAGATAATCTTTCTTTTAGTCAAAATAATAATGTTTATGTTCTTCCATCTGATAATGTTTTCCATTATAGTCCTTTTGCCCTTGATTCTATGTACTTGTGGCACAAAAGGCTTGGCCATTTACCTTTATATGCTATGAAGAATATTGATTACCCATGCTCTTTAAATTTTAACAACTGCAATCAGTTTCATTGTGATATTTGTCATTTGGCTAGGCAAACTAGACAACCTTTTGACCTAAGTACTTCTCATAGCAAATCAGCCTTTGATCTTCTACACTGTGATGTATGGGGCCCCTATAGACATCATACACATGATGGATTCAACTCTTTTCTGACTATTGTAGATGACCACACTAGAGCTACTTGGATTATTCTCCTCAAAACCAAGTCTGTTGTTTGTCACCTAATGCAGAATTTTATTACTATGGTCAAGACTCAATTTAACAAAGATGTTAAAGAAGTTAGATCTGACAATGGCACAGAATTCTTTAACACCCAAATGAATTCCCTTCTTGACTCATTAGGAATCATTCATCAAAGCACCTGTACTGAGACACCACAACAGAATGGCAGAGTTGAGAGAAAACACAGACATCTTTTGGAACTTGCTAGGGCTCTCAAATTTCAGTCTAACCTTCCTATACAGTTTTGGGGAGAATGTCTCCTTACTGCAACCTATCTTATTAATAGACTCCCTAACTTTGTACTAAAAATGAAAACCCCCTATGAAGTCCTTTATGGTTCTAAACCTGATTATAACCATCTTAAAACCTTTGGATGTCTGTGTTATGCATCCACTCTAGCCCTTAACAGAGACAAGTTTATGCCTAGAGCCCAGAAATGTATCTTTCTTGGCTATGCATATACCAAAAAGGCTTATAAATGCTATAATCTATTAACCAAGAAATCTTTCTTCAGTAGAGATGTCTCTTTCTGTGAAGACATCTTTCCCTTTAAACCTAATAATCAAACAGAAATCATTAATAAAAACTTGTTTCCTAACACTGATGTGTCTTCTATGACTGACAATGAAGAGGATCCATCCACCACTTCCACTTTTGACACTGATACCAACAGTAAAACCAATGAACTTGATGAAAATGCTAGTGATTTACCTAAAGATAATACTCCTACCTTTTCTAGACCTATAAGAAACAAAACCATACCTGTAAAATTTAAAGACTACGCGATCTCCTTCTCATATCCAAACTCATAATGCTAAAACTAAGTCTCCCTATCCTTTCAAGAACTATTGCAACTTTAATCAAGTTTCAACTGACTACATGAAATATTCTTGTAAGATATCAACTGTTACTGAACCCCAAACCTATGAACAAGCTTCTAAAGACCCATTGTGGTGTAAAGCCATGGAAGAAGAGCTTAAATCCCTTGAAAACAACAAAACCTGGACCTTGGATTATTTACCCAAAAACAAACATAAAGTTGGATCCAAATGGATCTTCAGAATTAAGTTTAATCCTGATGGAAGTGTAGATAAATACAAGGCTAGGTTAGTTGCTAAAGGGTTTACTCAGGTGGAAGGAAATGATTACTTTGAAACCTTTGCACCTGTAGCAAAAATGACATCCATTAGACTCCTCTTGTCTATTGCAGCCTCAAAGAAATGGGAAATTGTACACATGGATGTATCAAATGCCTTCTTACATGGAGACCTCAAAGAAGAAATCTACATGGACCTACCTCCTGGATACAATCATAATCTTCAACCAGATAAAGGTCCTGTAGTGTGTAAACTGCATAAATCCCTTTATGGCCTTAAACAGGCCCCTAGACAATGGTTTGAAAAATTTTCTCATACCTTATGTGAATTTGGATTTATACAATCTCCTAATGACCATACTTTATTCACTAAGAAATCCAGTGACTTCTTTGTTGTTATTCTAGTATATGTTGATGATCTCTTAATTTCAGGAAACAACAAAGAACTCATCACTGAAGTGAAAGAGTACCTTCATTCCAGATTTCCTGTAAAAGATCTGGGAAACCTCAAGTACTTTCTTGGACTGGAAATTGCTAGAAACTCCACAGGCATATGTCTGCATCAGAGAAAGTATACTACTGACATCATTAAAGACTGTGGTCTTTTAAATGCAAAGCCCAAACTCACACCTATTGAGCAGCATCACAAACTGGCAGTTAATCCTGGTACCCCCTTGAGTAATCCATTGCCTTACAGAAGACTTATAGGAAGGCTGATTTATCTAACCATCACTAGACCTGACATTGCCTATGCTGTGCACATTCTAAGTCAATTCATGGCAAAACCAACCACAGAGCATTGGAAAGCTGGTTTGAGGCTTGTTAAGTATCTCAAAAATAATCCAGGTCAAGGTCTCTTCTATCCATCAGATTCCTCTTTAACTCTTACGATTCCTCTTTAACTCTTACTGCCTACTGTGATTCAGACTGGGCTTCATGCCCTATTACCAGAAAATTTGTTAGTGGTTTCTGTGTGTTCCTTGGTGGTGCTTTAGTATCTTGGAAAAGCAAAAAACAACATACTGTAAGTAGATCATCAGCTGAAGCAGAATACAGAAGTATGGCTAACACATGCTGTGAGATAGTCTGGATTGCAGCCATGCTCAAAGATTATCAGATCAGTATTACTGAACCAATTCCTCTCCACTGTGATAGTAAATCTGCTATATATATAGCTGCCAATCCAGTATATCATGAAAGAACCAAGCACATAGAAATTGACTGCCACATTGTCAGGAATATGGTGCAACAAAAGTTGATCACAACTAAATACACTCCATCTCATCTTCAACTAGCTGATATCTTTACCAAAGCCCTGCCAAGTGTTCAATTTTCTGATTTATTGAGCAAGTTGAAAGTAAAAAATCTCTTCTCCACTTCCAACTTGAGAGGGGGTGTTAAAGACCAAGAAATTGATGATTCAGTTTATGGAATGCTTGTTACCAGAAACTAACAAGGACTGAAGTGCATTTTTCTGTATCTCCTCTAGTCCTAATCTATAGGGGTGTCGGGTGTCTTTTGCTCATAGTTGTTAGCTTATCAGTGTTCATTAAGGGTAGATCTGTATTTTCTCTCCCTCAATGGCAGTTAATTCTGTTAGGCCGAATCTTTAAGTTTAGCAGTATAAAACTATTGGTGTATTGAGAGTTTTAAAATCATCTCTTCCTTTATGGAAATTATTATCAATATAGAAATCAATAATATTTCTCTTTCTTCTTCTTGTTCTTTCTGTTCAATCACAAGAAATACAGAAATACAATAATTTCTCCAATTTCTAACGTAAGATCATTAAAATAATTAAATAGGTAGATTGCGGTGATATGATGAGTGGGCGGGTCTCAACCATTAAAATAATTGAATTAAATAAAATGATAAGTAGAATTTGTTTGTAGAAAATATTCATTCTTTTTAACGATTTAAGAATTAAGAATAAAATATTGAATTATTTTTCAATGAATGAGCGGGTATATTAAATATAGAAACACGCATTTGTTACTTTTAATATCCTAAGTTCTTATGATTTCTCGCTTAGAGAAAATGAGTTTACTTCTACACCATGGCCTTATAATTTGCAATTTCTGAGGAGTTGAGGAAGGATATAATTACTACTCTTTTGCAAAAGCAAGATACTCGATGCAGATGGCATGATTCATATCAAATATTCCATTAAAATGAGTAACACTTTTGCAATAAATAAATGCATAATTATAATTAATGTAAAAATCATCTTTAGAAGAACGTCATTTTTTTAATAAATTAAACACATTCATATTTGCATGGCATCATGTTCCGCCGTCCACGGTGTTATCCAAATAATAAAACTATTTGTATATATCCTAATAAATTGCTTAAAATATCAACCACTCCTTGCGTTACTAAATAATCATTTTATTTGATTGAACACACCGATAAAAAAAATTGATTCTTCTATAAATATTAGTAGTATAAAATGGCAAAAATATTTTTTTGAAAAAAAATTTAAAAATATAACAATTATTGAAAAAACAGAACAATTATTTATGAACAAATTGAGTACTTACTTTTAAAAATAAAACACTGGTCATTCGTCCAATTTCCAAACACTTGATAATAGGCTCACTTTAAAATGATGTTGAATCAATAGCCAATGTGTAGGGCCGTATCAGCGACAGTCAAAGAAGAAAATCGAAGATAATTCAGACATATGTCGGGCTACCATGTTCGTGTGAAATGTTCAAGTTGTCAAATGATTTGGTGGCGATCGAACCCCATTCAATTCATCCTTTTTGGAGGACGTTGTCTATGGAGGGAAATGAGGACATGAGTTGTTTGCCAAAAGAGTCTGCTATTGATTTGATCAACAACATCGTGGAAGATATCAAGGATGATCCCAAACCAATGATATATCATTATGCTAGACAGTTCCATAATATCGTACGTCCTGACTCGATAGGATTGAAGGAACCAGATATTCGGGTACATAAAGGGAGGCCAAAACAGAACTCGACTAAGAGAGATCTATCAGGTTTGCCTTTAAATTTTTACGTTAATGTTAACTTTAAATGTTTACGTTAAATATTTTAACTGTTTACAATAAAAAAATTAATGTTTACCTAACTTTACCTTACCCTATAATAATATCAGGTTATGAGCATGCTGACAGAGCTGCAGACAAAGCAGCACGAGGTCGAGGTCAGGGTCGGGGCCGGGGTCGAGGTCAAGGTCGAAGTGGTACTTCTTCAGGCTCAGGTCTACCATCGATGAGTGGTGCGGCTAATTCATTTGCATACATCGATCAGATGCCACCATTTATGACCAGGTTCATAGAAGACGTTTTAGATGTCAGGGGAGATGGAAATTGTGGTTTCAGAGTAATTGTCGACTTCATGTATAACAACCAAGAGTTGTGGGATCAAAAGGCCGTGAGTTGATGCTAGAGCTGAATGAGAACTTCAACTTTTATGTGGGGAAAATAGGGGAAGATTCTTTTATGCACGGTTACCGTGTATGTGATTGGCACAGCATGCCGGCATCAGAACCTCATTGGTTGGATTTGCATCTTCTAGCTAGGATTCGTGATTGCTACTAGGTATCAGAGGATTGTGACGTGTTACACGAGTCACATAATGGGTTGCAATACATTCATGTCATTGCAGGCACGGTTTGTCGATACACAGCCGCCGGTAACACAGATTAACTTTGGCTTGGTCAACGGAAGAACCCACTATATAGCTCTTCGATTGAGACCCTCTAGTTTGTTGCCTCGCATGTGTCTATATCCGGTATGGGAAAGAATATGTGACCCTAACACAGTTCATTGGAGTCAAATTGTAAGGGATCAGTTTGATGAGTTTGTTACTTTAGAAACGACATTAAATGTGTAAAATCTATAGAGATACGATTTATTTTATTAGATTTTGTTTTTCTAAATGTATTTTCATAGTTCATTTAGTTTTATCTTGATTTTTTTGCTTTTGTTTCTTGACTTGCTAATATGCATTTCATATTCAAGTTAAAAGCTTCAACTTAAAAGTTTTGCGTTCTAAGGGTCAAAAATAAGCATACAGATTCTGATTACTATAAAATCTGAAACAAAGTGACTTAGAAGTATTATAAATGTGCTAGAATAGTTGGTTTGGTTATATATTGCACCGATTGAGGTTTACGTTAAAAATAGGTCAATATTGAAGTTAAAAGCTTCAACTTAGTAGTTTTGCGTTACAAGGGTCAAAAATGAGTAAACGGATTTCGATTACTATAAAATCTGAAATAAAGTGACATAGAAGTATTACAAACATGCTAGAAAAGTTGGTTTGGTTATATCTTTCACCGATTGAAGTTTATGCAAAAATAGGTCAATAGTCAAGTTAAAACCTTCAACTTAGTAGTTTTGCATTCTAAGGGTCAAAAAATGAGTAAACGGATTTCGATGACTATAAAATCTGAAATAAAGTGACTTATAAGTATTAAAAACGTGCTAGAATAGTTGGTTTGGTTATATCTTGCACCGATTGAGGTTTACGTTAAAAATAGGTCAATATTGAAGTTAAAAGCTTCAACTTAGTAGTTTTGCTTTCTAATGGTCAAAAATGAGTAAACGGATTTCGATTACTATAAACTCTGAAATAAAGTGACTTAGAAGTATTAGAAACGTGTTAGAATAGTTTGTTTCGTTATATCTTGCACCGATTGAGGTTTACGCAAAAAATAGGGCAATAGTCAAGTTAAAAGCTTCAACTTAGAAGTTTTGCGTTCTAAGGGTCAAAGATGAGTAAACAGATTTCAATTACTATAAAATCAGAAATAAAGTGACTTATAGGTATTAAAAATGTGCTAGAATAGTTGATTTGGCTATATCTTGCACCGATTGAGGTTTACGCAAAAAATAGGGCAATAGTCAAGTTAAAAGCTTCAACTTAGAAGTTTTGCATTCCAAGGGTCAAAAATGAGTAACAGATTATGATTACTATAAAATCTGAAACAAAGTGACTTAAAAGTATTATAAACGTGCTAGAATAGTTGGTTTGGTTATATCTTACCGATTGAGGTTTACGTTAAAAATAGGTCAATAGTCAAGTTAAAAGCTTCAATTAGTAGTTTTTGCGTTCTAAGGGTCAAAAATGAGTAAACGGATTTCGATTACTATAAAATCTGAAATAAAGTGACTTGGAAGTATTAGAAACATGCTAGAATAGTTGTTTGGTTAGATCTTGCACCGATTGAGGTTTACGCAAAAAATAGGGCAATAGTCAAGTTAAAAGATTCAACTTAGTAGTTTTGCATTCTAAGGGTCAAAAATGAATAAACGGATTTCGATGACAATAAAATCTGAAATAAAGTGACTTATAAGTATTACAAACGTGCTAGAATAGTTCGTTTGATTATATCTTGCACCGATTGAGGTTTACGTTAAAAATAGGTCAATAGTCAAGTTAAAAGCTTCAAATTAGTAGTTTTGCGTTCTAAGGGTCAAAAAAGAGTAAACGGATTTCGATTACTATAAACTCTGAAATAAAGTGACTTAGGAAGTATTATAAACGTGCTAGAATAGTTGGTTTGGTTATATCTTGCACCGATTGAGGTTTACGTTAAAAATAGGTCAATAGTCAAGTTAAAAGCTTCAAACTTAGTAGTTTTGCGTTCTAAGGGTCAAAATGAGTAAAGCGGATTTCGATTACTATAAAATCTGAAACAAAGTGACTTAGAAGTATTAGAAACATGCTAGAATAGTTGGTTTGGTTATATCTTGCACCGATTGAGATTTACGTTAAAAATAGGTCAATAGTCAAGTTAAAAGCTTCAACTTAGTAGTTTTGCGTTCTAAGGGTCAAAAATGAGTAAGCAGATTTCAATTACTATAAAATCTGAAATAAAGTGACTTAGAAGTATTATAAACGTGCTAGAATAGTTGGTTTGGTTATATCTTGCACCGATTGAGGTTTACGTAAAAAATAGGGTCAATAGTCAAGTTAAAAGCTTCAAACTTAGTAGTTTTGCGTTCTAAGGGTCAAAAATGAGTATAAAGATTTTGATTACTATAAAATCTGAAACAAAGTGACTTAGAAGTATTATAAACGTGCTAGAATAGTTGGTTTTTTATATCTTGCACCGATTGAGGTTTACGTTAAAAATAGGTCAATAGGCAAGTTAAAAGCTTCAACTTAGTAGTTTTGCGTTCTAAGGGTCAAAAATGAGTAAACGGATTTTGATTACTATAAAATCTGAAACAAAGTGACTTAGAAGTATTATAAACGTGCTAGAATAGTTGGTTTGGTTATATATTGCACGATTGAGGTTTACGCAAAAAATAGGGCAATAGTCAAGTTAAAAGCTTCAAACTTAGTAGTTTTGTTCTAAGGGTCAAAAATGAGTAAGCAGTTTGATTACTATAAAATCTGAAATAAAGTGACTTAGAAGTATTAGAAACGTGCTAGAATAGTTGGTTTGGTTATATCTTGCACCGATTGAGGTTTACGCAAAAAATAGGTCAATAGTCAAGTTAAAAGCTTCAACTTAGAAGTTTTGCGTTTAAGGGTCAAAAACATTTCGATTACTATAAAATCTTAAATAAAGTGACTTAGAAGTATTAGAAACGTGCTAGAATAGTTTGTTTGGTTATATCTTGCACCGATTGAGGTTTACGTTAAAAATAGGTCAATATTGAAGTTAAAAGCTTCAACTTAGTAGTTTTGCGTTCTAAGGGTCAAAAATGAGTAAACGGATTTCGATTACTATAAAATCTGAAATAAAGTGACTTAGAAGTATTACAAACATGCTAGAATAGTTGGTTTGGTTATATCTTGCACCGATTGAGGTTTACGCAAAAAATAGGGCAATAGTCAAGTTAAAAGCTTCAACTTAGTAGTTTTGCGTTCTAAGGGTCAAAAATGAGTAAACGGATTTCGATTACTATAAAATCTGAAATAAAGTGACTTATAAGTATTACAAACGTGCTAGAATAGTTGGTTTGGTTATATCTTGCACCGATTGAGGTTTACAAAAAATAGGTCAATAGTCAAGTTAAAAGCTTCAACTTAGTAGTTTTGCGTTCTAAGGGTCAAAAATGAGTAAACGGATTTCGATTACTATAAAATCTGAAATAAAGTGACTTAGAAGTATTAGAAACGTGCTAGAATAGTTTGTTTGGTTATATCTTGCACCGATTGAGGTTTACGCAAAAAATAGGTCAATAGTCAAGTTAAAAGCTTCAACTTAGTAGTTTTGCGTTCTAAGGGTCAAAAATGAGTAAACGGATTTGATTACTATAAAATCTGAAATAAAGTGACTTAGAAGTATTACAAACGTGCTAGAATAGTTGGTTTGGTTATATCTTGCACCGATTGAGGTTTACGCAAAAAATAGGGCAATAGTCAAGTTAAAAGCTTCAACTTAGTAGTTTTGCGTTCTAAGGGTCAAAAATGAGTAAACGGATTTCGATTACTATAAAATCTGAAATAAAGTGACTTAGAAGTATTATAAACGTGCTAGAATAGTTGGTTTGGTTATATCTTGCACCGATTGAGGTTTACGTTAAAAATAGGTCAATAGTCAAGTTAAAAGCTTCAACTTAGTAGTTTTGCGTTCTAAGGGTCAAAAATGAGTAAACGGATTTCGATTACTATAAAATCTGAAATAAAGTGACTTAGAAGTATTATAAACGTGCTAGAATAGTTGGTTTGGTTATATCTTGCACCGATTGAGGTTTACGCAAAAAATAGGGCAATAGTCAAGTTAAAAGCTTCAACTTAGTAGTTTTGCGTTCTAAGGGTCAAAAATGAGTAAACGGATTTCGATTACTATAAAATCTGAAATAAAGTGACTTAGAAGTATTACAAACGTGCTAGAATAGTTGGTTTGGTTATATCTTGCACCGATTGAGGTTTACGCAAAAAATAGGGCAATAGTCAATTTAAAAGCTTCAAACTTAGTAGTTTTGCTTCTAAGGGTCAAAAATGAGTAAACGGATTTCGATTACTATAAAATCTGAAATAAAGTGACTTAGAAGTATTATAAACGTGCTAGAATAGTTGGTTTGGTTATATCTTGCACCGATTGAGGTTTACGTTAAAAATAGGTCAATAGTCAAGTTAAAAGCTTCAACTTAGTAGTTTTGCGTTCTAAGGGTCAAAAATGAGTAAACGGATTTCGATTACTATAAAATCTGAAATAAAGTGACTTAGAAGTATTAGAAACGTGCTAGAATAGTTTGTTTGGTTATATCTTGCACCGATTGAGGTTTACGCAAAAAATAGGGCAATAGTCAAGTTAAAAGCTTCAACTTAGTAGTTTTGCGTTCTAAGGGTCAAAAATGAGTAAACGGATTTCGATTACTATAAAATCTGAAATAAAGTGACTTAGAAGTATTACAAACGTGCTAGAATAGTTGGTTTGGCTATATCTTGCACCGATTGAGGTTTACGCAAAAAATAGGGCAATAGTCAAGTTAAAAGCTTCAACTTAGTAGTTTTGCGTTCTAAGGGTCAAAAATGAGTAAACGGATTTCGATTACTATAAAATCTGAAATAAAGTGACTTAGAAGTATTATAAACGTGCTAGAATAGTTGGTTTGGTTATATCTTGCACCGATTGAGGTTTACGTTAAAAATAGGTCAATATTGAAGTTAAAAGCTTCAACTTAGTAGTTTTGCGTTCTAAGGGTCAAAAATGAGTAAACGGATTTCGATTACTATAAAATCTGAAATAAAGTGACTTAGAAGTATTAGAAACGTGCTGGAATAGTTTGTTTGGTTATATCTTGCACCAATTGAGGTTTACGCAAAAAATAAGGCAATAGTCAAGTACATTCTCAAAACTTTATAGTCCTTTAACATAATTTATCACATTATTCCATGACAATGAGGCGAACGAAATTCCTTTGCAAGAAGACCTTCAAGGAAACTAACAAGGAAGATAAAGAGTTATCCAACGCCCAAATGTATATGCCATGTGATGAGAAACCGCTTATATATTTCTTTACAAGTGTGAACAACTAAAGCAGACCCATAGACAAAAATTCAAACTTAGACAATTGTGCAGGGAACTAAGCTGCAGCCATTGGATTGAAATAACTCTAACAAGTTTTATTGTGAATCAATAAATACCATAATTAGTCACGGCTATCTCAAACTGGACAGCTCCAAAACTCATATTCAAAATAGTCATAATACCTAATCACTTAACTTCATTAAAAGAAGTATAGTTTCATAACAAAAAAAAAAAAAAAAACACATTTGTCCAACGTCATAATAAAAAAGTACATGCTCAAAATAAAAGGTACAACATCAAAATAAGTCCTCAAAATGTCTAGTCACTTCATCCAACGTCTCCCAAAAGTTTGCCTCATCGACGTCCTGTTGTCTATCAGGATGCAATAACTTCATCCGGGGAGCTAGGTATTGTAGTCGCTGCAATTGCAATTTTTATGTTAAATTTTTTTTTATCAATCAAGTTAAATCATATACAAAAGTTTAAGAGAGTAAACACTCACAGCGTCAGAAGTCATCTGATGCGGAAGAACATGATCATTCGCATGAGCGTCATCGTCCTCGAGAGCACGGGTACGGAGCGACACCCAAATATGTGAGCACTCCCTAAACCAAGGCAGGTATCCATGTACGGCTTGAGACGGGGTCGAGGCTATCGATGAACCAATATTGACTGGGTTAATCACATATTGCTGCCAACCGTCAAAATTGCGAAGCATCATATCGGGGTCGTAGATGTACTTCATAGGCTTCCGACCTCTGTACACCTTTCTTGGAATATATACTTGAATAGGAATTGACTGAAATCCAAACTGTCTCAAGCAGTGATCAGGCATATACAGCTTGGTAATACTTCTGCAATGAATGATACCCGAGAAAAGAGAAATAGGGCAGTCCGTGGCAGGAGTCCTCCCAAATGGAGTCCAGTGAACCTGCTCATATCACATTAACGTGCATTTAATATAATAAAAAAAATGTTAGCTTAAATCATATATGAAAAATAAAATTAACTTACCATGCCAACAGACATGCGATCAAGCACAATCTGATAATCCTGCTAAGCTCAAGGATGTCTATGAATCAAAGAAGGGGACCATCTCAACGCATACAGCTGGCCTGGGGCCCATGACTGTTTTCTACTTGGTCTGAAGTCTGGAAAATATTCATAGATCCAAGCCTACATAATATAATGTAAATAAAATGTAATTATAACAAATAATAATTAGGTGACAATCTTATACAAATAATAATAGTTAGGTTTTACTTTATTATTTTATGAATGATAAATCAGTACATCAAAATTCTCAAATATGAATTATGTCAGCCTCCAACAAGACTTATAGACCATATCACAAAAGATTTAGTTCAACATAATAAAACCTCAAAAGATAGATTTAGTTCAATTTAAGTGAATTTCAACAGAGTCATGCACCCGGCAATTTGTGCTGTATCAGCCCTGGATGCTACACCGAGCTGACGGTATAAATAAGCTAGTGTAGCTGCACCCCAAGCATAATTGGGCACATTAGCTAAATGCGTCAGGAACATGATCGTGTGCACATTAATTCTGTTGGACGTCTTGTCCATGAAGATGGTCACCCCCAACAACCAAAATAAATACCCAATCGCCTCAGACGCAAGACGCATCTCCGGGGAGAAAGACGTTCATACACGACCTTGAATTTAACCCCGACCGACTTCACCTCAGCTTCAATCTCATACGAAGCCATCCGTAGGATGTTCCCAAGTGTATTCTTGACGGACATTATATTGGTATCAGAGATAATAGGTCTCCCTTGCACAGGGAGATCTAGTATGTAGTGCACATCATGTAGTGTGAGTGTCATCTCTCCGAATGGTAAATGGAAGCTGTTTGTTTCCGGTTGCCATCGCTCAACAAATGCAGATATGAGCGGCATGTTCAGGTGCTGAAACATGCAGTCCTTCAAATGACATAAACCCATTTTACCTATGAGCTAAGTAGTAAGGGGATCCGATATGACCCAAGATGATAGGCAATCAATGGAGCCATGACAAGCCAGCACATCCCTCTCCTGTTGAACATAACAAAATATCATCAATCCAACAACACTATTAACAACATGAAAAGAAATGAACTTAATAAAATGTTATCGTCTAAAGAAAATAATTAATTATTACCTCGCCATTCCATATCGCGTGTGCAACATGGCCAAGAAATCCAGTCAACACATCAGGGATAGTAGGCCCTCCTGGAAGTGAATGGATCAACCATCATCGTCACCAACACCACCCTCCCCTCCTCATCTACAATGACCAGGACCTCCTACTGTACCTCAACCTCCTACCCTACTTCGTGCTCGACCTCTTCGGTGTGCTCAACCTTTACCGATATCCAACTCGGGCTCAGGTTCCCTCTCTTCCTCCTCCTCGTCCTCCTCATGCTCGGGTGTCTGCTGATCAAATTGCTGCTGCAGTGACCTAAATATTGGAGCACTCATAAGACCCTTCCCATGCCCGGTCATCGTGCTGGAACCAGCCATCTCGCTAACACCCGAGGCACCCGACTGAAACATAGGCCCCGCCATCATCAGTTCATCCTCTACCGCCGCATCATCTTCTGACATTGGCGAAGGACCTGACCGAACAAGTGGAGTATGAATCCGTGGGCGAAATGGAGTCTCCACATGATCGCTAAGCAACCGAGACCGTGGAGGGGTGACATGCGTTTATAACTCTCCGTCGTGACGATGCTGTCACGCTGTCTATCGGCTACTCTGCTAGGACGATCTTCTTGAACAACCAATCGTTTTCCTAACCGTACACGTATTCGACTATCACCATCGCCTCTGCCTGCGCCTGACATCTAGTATTCGAACAAAAACAATTAGTAACTGATAAATAAGAGAAACTGATAAAACAAACATTTATAACTCATTAAAATACATTAATGAGTTTAAACGATCCTTTACTCGACTAAATGACTCAAGTATAAATGTAAGACATTGTATTAACTTACAATTGTTCATATAGAATCATCTTCACAAACATATGTTTGATATCTCTCTATGTTAATAAACTATGAATCAACTTACTCCGAAATCGGTATCACGAGATACAAATTGGGTGCGAGAGAGTGTAGGATGCGGCTGGGTGCATAGCAGATACATTTCCTACCTATCAAGATAAATACCCTAGCGACTTGAACAAAAAAAACAACCCAACTGAATTGCTGTCTGGGAGAGAATTCGAGGTTAGAGTTGATTAGGGTTTGGGACTTACACAAGTACAAATCCAAATAGCCTAGCGACTTGAAGAAATAAACAGCGTACCTTGTCTTGGGCGTCGCTCGTTGTCGGCAAAAATTGGGTTCGCTGTTTCCTGGAGAAAAAGGGTAGCATGAGACTGCTTGTTGCTAGCCTCTAGCGTGAGCAAATTTATATAGGGGGGTGTTTTGAAAATGATTGAAAAATTGTGGATTATTTTGTTTGAAAAGAAGTAAGGATGTAATTGTAATATGACCATTTAAAATGGTGAGACGTTTCGTAAATGGGGTGCGACGTTTAGTGTCACCCAATAAAAAAAACTATGCATATTACAAGACAACCAGCGATGAAAAACTAGGCTTTGAGCACGAGCTGCAAAAGAAGCTAACCGACGAGCAGTTCCTAACATCTTCCTGTCAGTACAAAACCCACAACTATGTAGATCCACGGCCAACATACATACATCATACATAATCAAAGCAATACTGTTTGATACTTACTCCCAATTAGATATTTGTTTTATAAAAATACGAGGGTTAGAGCAAAGCAATATGTAAATAAAAGAGTTTATCGAAGCCCGAGAAGTAAAACTGTTGGAGATTGTGAAAGAAATTTGTTGGAGACAGTCTTTGTCATGCAAGATCACCAACGTCCAGCATTAGATAAATCTTAGCAGGTGGACCTGGCGGCTTCAAGTAGCAAAAGCTCGCCTTGTAAATGATACTCCCTCCACTCCTTAATTATCTTTCACATAAAATTTGATAGTATATTTTTTTAATTATATATATATATATATATATATATATATATATATATATATATATATATATATATATATATATATATATATATATATTATGAAGGGGGGTACATAAATAAAATGCTACCAAAAGGAAAATTAAATTTACAGGCCAAAAATAGTGTGAAAGAAGCTGGTTCAACAACGTAGAGCATAATCTAACAGAAGAAAAACTAGAGCTCAACTCAAGCAAGCTAATTCATATAGTTTAATAAGACATATCTCTTCCTGGCATGTCCTGAGTCTGGTAAGGGTTTCCACCACCTACATTAGGGTTCAGGTTCGGGTTGTAGCGGTTCGGGTAACTGCCTGGGCCAGATGGCATGTCTCCACTGTTTGGTCCATTCATCTGCTGCTTGTAATTTGGTGCATTATTGGGCATCCCACCAAAGTCATTTGGAGGCATGCCTCCGGTGTTGGGTCCATTCCTCTGCTGCTGGTAATTTGGTGCATTATTGGGCATCCCACCAAAGTCATTTGGAGGCATGCCTCCGGTGTTGGGTCCATTCCTCTGCTGTTGGTAATTTGGTGCATTATTGGGCATCCCACCAAAGTCATTTGGAGGCATGCCTCCGCTGTTGGGTCCATTCCTCTGCTGCTGGTAATTTGGTGCATTATTGGGCATCCCCCCAATGTTATTTTGGGGTATACCTCCCATGTTTTGTGCACCCACATAACTTGGCTGCGGCTGACCTTGCCAGTTATTGGGCTGTCCACCACCATAATGGGATGGTCCTCCTCCAGAGTTCTGTGCTTGTCCTCCCCAGTTGTTGCTAGGTGGTGGTGATACATTGACGCGCAGTCCACCATTGAGGTTTCCAGATGGCGGTCCTCCCGGACCTCCCATGTTGCCAGGTGGTGGTCCAACCACGTTGTTGGGTGGTGGGACTCTCTGGTTTTCTGAACTTTGCAGGTTTTCTCTTCTTCTTTCAAAGTTTCTTGACCGGTCATTGCGAGGTTTGTCATTGCGTCTATTCCTCTCATTGGCCCGAGCATTGTTTCTGATCCACTCCTCGTGATACTTTGGATCATATGGTACAGGCACACCATTTATAACAGGTTCGCCTGCGGACAAAAAGAAAATAACATTTGCAGATACTTAGAGCTGCATCTGCTGCGAGTTTCCAGCTAATGATAAAACCAGTAATAACACAGAAACATGATTCTTATTTAAATATTCTATTGGACGCATTTTACTTGCAGTTCTTTTCGGTGTACACAGCATTCATTATTCTGAATGTTGCAACATCAGATTTGGTTGCGTAACAAGGTAACAAAAGCAACCAAAAAATGATTTCCTTGGACAGACCTCCACCAATGAGCTTAAATGGTGCTTGAAATCCACAATAGTAACTAAACAGACCCTGTGCAAAATAAGACTGTAGAGATACAGACTGATTCTTACAAACTTAATTTTAGAGTTCCCTTTGTTCTGTTTTTCACTTCCAATTGATCCATTCATCTTTGAACAATGATAGTGAAAAGTAACTTCCTTAATTTCTTTAATCAAGGAAGAGTGATATCCATCTAGGTATGGAGGTGGCACTGAAAGAAAACTACCAGACTGAAAAGAATACCACCCAATTCCCTAAAAAATGGAAGAAAGAAAATACATGAGTCTACAATGTGCCTGAACATCCTTCATTAGTAAATACATGTATAGTATGTGTATAATACACATACATACGAATAATTAAAAAAACTAATGCGTACCGCACCGAACCAGACTTAATTAAAAATACTCATACTTTTGAGTTAAACCGTTAATACACAAAAAAAGCTTCAAATGTATTGTACTTCACATATAAAACTTTTTGGTATGATTTCATTATTTCGGTTATGCAATTTATGTTGCTTATCTTTCACAAATTGATAAAATAAGATATTTAACATTAAATATTAATTAAGAAATCTAAGCAACATTTTTTTGAAATTACTCGTGCTTTTTGAATACACACGTGAGTGTATATATGCTAAGTCATGCTTTTATTGATGTTATTGCACTTTTAAAAAAAATCTAAATATACGTAGCGATCTTTTAAAGTTCTGAAACTGCACAATTCACTCACAGGTCTTAATTCATATGATTCAGATTCACGATACAATTTTATGTTTGAGAACTATGCTCCAGACCCAAGCAATGGATGTACAAAACCCAGCTGATCAAGTAAGATAAAACCACGTAATAAACAGAAGATAATTGATGGCATTTATACAAAAACCCATAGCATATGGAGGAATATAAATGACCAGGATTGATGACGAAAGATAGAAGTTGTGACACATTCTATTTCCAAAAACCGATCAAACACAACAGCTAGGACACATTCCTGAAGCCAAGATCAAACTAATTTCAAATGTGGTGCCTCGTAGCGTAGTACCGACTATAGGAGAAAATCATATTACATACCTCCGTAATCCTTGTTCCTAACATCCAAGTAAGAATCAGGAAGCACCCACCGAACGCCCTCCAATTCTGTTTCAAAATTTGAACATACATATTAGAACTTTAATCCTCATCAGACATCCAACAGTAAAAAAAGTAAATACATCGGTTACCTTTGATCTTGTAAGAAACTTCCTCAGATACAAGGGCTCCAAATGCATAGTAGCATCTAGTCGAAACTGAATAAAGTTTCATCCTTGCTTCCTCCTCACTAGAACATGCAATACATAAGTACTATATTCCAAAATTCTCACAATAAAGAAGGAACAGATAATCCTAAAAAAGATATGCTCATCTACATGCATAAATACATGTGTATATTCAAAACTAGAGCATCAGGGGGGAAACAAACTACCAAGTTCAAGTGTCCCACAAGGTTCAGGTGAACAGTGAACTCCCACGACAACAATCAATTAAAATGAATTTGAGTTCCCTAAAGTTAAGGTGAAATCTTCTACTGCTTGCCCACACAAATGCCAATACACAAATCAATTGGGGAAATGTAAGCCCTAGCTTGATAAATAGTGTAATACCCCGAAACTATACTTCTTAATTATATCAATCCATCATCCATTCAGCCTCTAAGTTCCAACTATAGCATCAGCAATCCACTCCAGAGGATAGTTTTGTAAGGTTGTTTTTTTTTTATGCAGGTTTTCCAACATAACAATGCATTTGTCAGTATGTGTGTGTCAACAACATATCCTCGTGAATCCACACAATTCAAAATAAGCTTTGATGTTCATTGAAATTAAAACCCATAAACAAATAGATGATGGAACTTATAAATTACTGACATAATTTTCTGCCATCAATTCTTCCTAAAAAACATGTCCCTCAGTACACCATAAATATAATCCAGAATCTCATTGCTGGACACAATTCATTACCATCATCTTTTTATCTAGGAAAAGAATGACAGCAGAACATGTCATAAACTACATAACCTAGTACTAGCATTAACAAAATCAACTAGCAATTCTCATAATCTTCTAGCTTATCTTAAAGCCGGACAAGGGTGTTTAGAATGCAGTAATTTATTTTTAATTTTACATATTTGCTCATGTGGGCCTTAGTATAAAATTAGATAAGTTAGTTAGTTTCTTATCCTTCCCATAACAGGATTATGTTTCATGTTTTCTGTTTCTTTTTCCTTTCGGATCTCTACTTTGTTACCTACATATACTCTCTTAAATCTATCGTTTAGACACTCATTCATAATATATCATACTACCTTCAATTTCATACATCCAAATATCAAATTATCATGGTATCAGAGCCAAACCAGTTCTATTCTTCCGCTATCTTGCTTCAACGACGTGATACCAAAGCCAAACGATAACTTGGTTCAGATCCGATCCATTCTTTGCAAAGTTTTACAAAATGTTCAACACATCCTCTATCTTTAATTTGCCAACTATTTATAAGCTTTTTGGGGATTGGCTCCTATGTGGGTTTCTCCATATTTGCGAGGTTGCAGTTTCTACCACAATTTGGGTAGCAACCTCTATTACAAAGATTTAGCACATAATTGGTCTCCAACTCGACCACTTACACAAAGATTTCGTGTGTACGAGTTGAGGGGGAGTGTTGAAAATGCAGTAGTTTATTTTTAATTTTACATATTTGCTCATGTGGCCTTAGTATAAAATTAGATAAGTTAGTTTCTTATCGAATCCTAAGAGTTCTTTTTCCTTTTCATTTTGGATCTCTACTTTGTAACCTAGATATACTCTCTTAAATATGTACTTTAGACATGCAAAAAGAACATTTTTGCCATTACAGCTCCCACATGATCAAGCCTTCCAGATTGTTGAGGGCTTTCTTGGCAACCTTGGCTTTTCCAGCTAATAATTTTTGGCCACTCACAAGTCACAACGTAGTCGTTATTGAAAAACTTGATTCCATCTCGAAGTGTTTCGTACTGTGGGTTTCCCGCTATACGCGTGAAAATGTTCCACACAAGCTTTATCTGAGTAGTCGAATATCTCCTCAAATAGCATCCGGAAATGCATTATCTTTTTTGAAGTTAGATCTACCACCCTCAAAACCACAATGGACAGAGTAAAAGAGCCCAGCATCTCTGCTACCAATTTCGATAGGTGCATCCATCTTATCACCATCATACGACCCTCCAGCTCTTTGTAACTATGTTGCACGGACACGGATACGCGGACACGATACACGGACACGGGACACAGGGATACGTGATTTTCAAAAAATATAGGACACGGGTGCGAGGGGGGGTAAAATGTAAATATTCAAACTATAAGGACCAAAATGTATATATTCAAAATATAAGGACCAAATTATAATAAATATTAAAAGCTATAACCACAATTTCTCATGTTCACTGTTCACTGTTCAGTCATGTCATAAGGGTAATTTGTTGAGTACTACTTAACAGTATAGACTAAGTTAGTGTAGTTGTTGACTTGAGTGGAGAGGACGGAGGAGAGAGACTAAGACTACACACTTGCACAGACGCAGAGAATAAAAGAGACGCAGAGAATAAAAGAGAGGAGATCGACGAGGACGACTGGACGAGTGACGATTCTGAAGAGAAGGTCGCGCCACAGACAGTCACGCAGCACAGAGAGAAGGTCGGCAGGTCGCCTTCGAAGGGGCAAGGGGCCCGGCCGGTGGCGTACACGATGGGCGTCGGCGACGAGGTAATTTGAGGGGGCTATGGTTCGGGATTTGAGGGAAGAAATGAAGAAGTGAGAAACTGTCAGTGTTCATGACAGTCAAAGTGTCGATCGAGCAACCACGTCTGACTTCCCGGCTTCCAGGTACGTATCTCGATTCCCTAAGCCTCGCACCAGTGTCCGTGTCCAAAAGTTCCGAAAATCCAAATTCGGCCCCAAAACATATTTTGGGCCGAATCTGCCGTGTCCGTGGCGTGTCCGCGTCCCGGCCGTATCCGACTCGGAATTCGCGGGGAACTTGCCGTGTCCGTGCAACATAGCTTTGTAATGGTCCCATACACAATACTGGATACACCATATACAAACAATTACAACAGAAACTAGATATTAACAAACACAGAAAGGTCATGCAAAATTTAAGCAGATTCTACACAAATTGAACCTAGTACAAGGATCATCAGTAATCACTTCCATATGGTTTATAACTGCAATCTAATACAAAACGACCAAGACCATGTATATACGTATGTCAACTGGTAGGGTTTGGGTCGGTTTCCACCATTCTCGTAACCTCCTCCTAATCTATAGCTCTTACCTCCTAAACCGCAAAATTCAAACTCCTACTCCTACCCCTAAAACCTATAAATAAGCCCAAATACTTTCTAATTAAGCTCAAACCAAATAAAGTTAAAATCACCATAAAAAAGAAAAATTACTTGAAAATGGTAAAGGAGTGAAGAACAAGAATATACCTGCCAACAACTTTAGCAAGGGTTTTGATATAGCTATCAATGATTTCATCTCTGGTGGGATCACCCTCAGGTTTCTCCACCACAACGAGCCAGTGCTCGAAATCGCAACCATCGAGCAAGATTGTCTCCTTCGGGGGACGGTTAGACCAATTAGGGTTTGAGTCGTTAAGAGACGAGGTCGTCTTCCGCGTTGCGAACCCTCGTACGGTCGTCGCGACGGGAGAGACGTTGCAGAGGCTAGCGACAAGGGAGACGATCGGGCGGAGGCGGATGAGAGGGAGATTCGAGAGAGGAGAGGGGGTGGCAGAGGAGCGAGAAATAGCGGAAGAGAAGGTTCGACTGGTAGTGAGTAAGGATCGAGACAGGACGCGAGTTGCCATTTTTTCCTCTTCTGCAATCTGTAAAACCCTAAATGGGATAAAGATGGAGAGTGAAGTAACCGAGGGTTTAGAGGTCGTTATGTGGGGGTGATAATCGATAATTCATCAGATGCCTCCTATTAGCATATGATAATCAAAACACCTAAACGCAACACCAAAATCCCTAAACGCAACACTATTTAAAATGTAAAATTACTTTGCTACCCCTCTTCACATTTAAACTATACTACCTCCTCCCTCCTCCCCCCTTCACGTAATTTTAATTACGCCATTATGATTCGATTTCCATTGTTAATTCGCATGATAGTACATGTCAATTAAATTGATTTTGATTCGATTTATTTTTTCTTTTCAATTACGAACAAAAAATCGTTGATTTGCATTTTTTTTCGATTTCGGACAAAACAACCGCTACACACTAGCGGATGTTTTATAAAACAACCGCTACACACTAGCGGATATGTTATAAA
This sequence comes from Codonopsis lanceolata, assembly GCA_013146195.2. Lineage (NCBI taxonomy): Eukaryota > Viridiplantae > Streptophyta > Magnoliopsida > Asterales > Campanulaceae > Codonopsis > Codonopsis lanceolata. The sequence continues at coordinate 8,740 of JABEVN020000415.1, read as the reverse complement.
ACATCCGCTAGGCGTAGCGATGTTTTATAAAACATCCGCTAGTGTGTAGCGGTTGTTTTATAAAACATCATAGTTTGTAGCGGTTGTTTTATAAAACATCCGCTAGTTTGTATAAAAAGTGATTATCTATTAAATGTTAAAAGGGGCATTTAGGTCATTTTATACATTAAATGGTGTTGCATTTAGAGAATTTGGTGTTGCGTTTAGGGTTACTCTATGATAATTAGCAGCTGAATCTCACAGTGACCTACATATTTTTTTTTTAATTTAGTTAAAAATATATGTTCTCATTATATATCTTTTTAATATATTCTTAACAGGATTTCACTGTCACCTCATTAACTTTATATTTCAATTTTATTTTTATACTTCTCAATAAATAAATTTATTTAATGTTATTTAATATGTTTCATATTTAAATATTTCGTATAAATAAATTAATTTATAAATTAAAACATAAATTAATTTAAAAATAATAATTTAATTATAAATTATAAAATTTATAATTTAATTAATACATCCCAAATAAAACACATATTATACATAACTTGTAAATAACATAAATAGAAAATTACATAAAAACGTTAAAATTGAAAAAAGTACACAAAATGATAAAATTACATAAAACATAAATACTTAAAAATTACGTCAAGACAATTCAATGACACTAAACGTCGCACCCCATTTACTAAACGTCGCACCATTTTAAATGGTCGTATTACAAGTACACCCTTACTTCCCTTAAAACAAAATAACCCACTATTTTTCATCATTTTCTAAATACCCCCCTCCCTACCCAAATTTTCTCACACTGCCCTTCTTCTCCTGCATCTCCTGCAGGAAACAACAACCTCATTTTTTCCGGCAATGAGTGACGCCCAAGACGAGCAACACCCAAGACAAGCGACGCCCAAGACAAGGTCCGATGTGTATTTCTTCAAGTCGCTAGGCTCTTTGGACTTGTATTTGTGCAAGTCCCAAACCCTAATCGACTCTAACCTCAATTTCTCTCCCAGACGGCAATACAGTTGGGTTGTTTTTTTTCAAGTCGCTAGGGTATTTAGACTTACACCCGTCTAAGTCCCAAATCCTAGTCGACTCTGTACATCATCCTTCGAGCTCAGAAAGCTTGGCTGATTGGTTGAAGATAGGACCCTTGCCCATATCCTATCTGTTATTACAACCTTTTTCTGTTTCTCAATAATTATCTGCAGATACCATACCATTTGTTACATTTTGCATTCTTGAAAATTTTATTCATAAATAAGAAATTCAACAGAACTGAAATCAATCACAATTTAAGATTTGTGTTTGGTAATACCCACTTACAGAGAAAGGGATGTAAGATTCTCTGTTTAAACATGTCTGAATCTGATTGCTAATTTGGTCGTTGTGTCTTGCTTCATTGCTTGTATCTAAGGAATTTTTAATTTTTTTTACCATAAGCAGTATGCTCAATTTGGTGTGGCCTATGGCTAGCTGATGAGTATGTTATCTTTTCCAATGATGAACTATGTCCAACAAATAGTTTGTCCATCTTTGGGAGCCCAATAATTGATTGAAGCTTTTTGCATGAATTTAGCCGTAGAGTCTGGAGTCTAATAAGGCCTCTTATAAAACTTGGCAGGCCACAAATTGGATTCTTGCTCAGATTCAAGTTCTTCAATAAGGATAAATTATTAAAAAAAAATTACAAGCCGGTACATCTTTTAAAACATGTTTTCAAATGAATTCAGTTATTTTTTAGACATATCTTTTAGGTACAATTTTGAGGCAAAAGTATGTCACTGGCCTTTGTGTCTTATTGTCCCCAATTTCACTTCCGTTACTCTTCAACGAGTTCCTTCGTCGAATCCTCCCCCTAATCATGAGACTCTCTCTCTCTCTCAAATACGAACGATAACCCGACTTTGAAACCCCAAATCCCTAGCACAACCCACCATAATCTTCATCTTCGACCATAAATAGAAGTAATTATGTCTGAATCCATCTCCGACCACGATGCATTGATTCTTTACTTCCTCGCGCGCACCACAGCTAGCAAATCTCTCTTGGTCGCTCAGTCAAACCCAAAAGTGAAAATGCCGTCGATTCAGTTTCTGATTCAAGATTCGTGAATGACTTTAGAAGAGATGGTTGCGGTGGTAGGTCTGGGGCAGAATTTTAAATTCGTTAAATTTGGAACTGGTTAGGTCAAAGGAAGATCAGGAAGAGGAAGATGTTGTTGGTTTAACAGATGAAGTGTTGGCATTCACGATGAATATAGCGCATCATCAGGAGACGTGGTTGGATTTCCCTCTATCGGAGGACGAAAACATGGACGGTATGTTATTGATTTAACTCATTCTCTACTTAGTTGCAAATTAATAGCTTTAGCATTTTCCGTTAGGTTATGAATTGGCGAGAAAGTACTCGTTGCCATTTAGCTTGCCTTTTGCTTTTATGTGTGATTGCGGTATAATGTAGCTACTAGCTAGTATAATGTAGACTTTATGAAGGGTGTTTGAGGTAGACTTGTCTTTGAAAGGTTTGAATAAATGTTTTTTTTGAATGGGGTGCACAAAATGGACTTGTAGTAGCCTAGTAGGTGCTGCTGGATAAAAGATGCTTATCTAAGTTCATGTCTTATTTTTCATTTGTAATCTTCTTGAAGAAATGGGAACTCAAATCTGCCGTTCCTATTCTAGTGTGTGTGATTTCTAAGTTGTTGGTGTTTTGATTCCATATTTTTGAATTATCTATGCAATATATTGACTACTTCAAGGCAATTTTCCTGCCACTGTTTTATGCATTTATTTATTATTTATTTATTTCAGTTTTGATCGAAAAATCAAACATAGGCTTGCATGTAAAGAAAACGTTGGGATCTGAGACTTGATAATCAAGATGATTAGTTAATGTCATTGTTTTAAGTTTAATCTTTTTGACTGGGGTTCAATGAATCAATTCACAACCACCCTCAGCCGGAAGTCGCAAGTCCAAAACAGATTAGGAAACCTGCAGCGAGGATGAGGAGAAATGGTTGTATGTTTGATGACACATATTTAGAGTACGATGGAGCCATAATTAGGAATTTGATTCATGTGAAACCTATGCTTTTGAAGGCTTCTTAGCAGATTCTTGTTCGCTTCTGTTTTCCCGATGACTAAGCTAAAGGCTGATGCCTGTGAGAAACTATATAACTCATGCAACAGTAGTTATTCTTCTCAAGTACACAAATTATTCATCTTGAGATTCCAACTTGTTTCTTCCTTGCTGTATCCATGGCTTATATATTTAACCGTCAGATCTTTCCTTGTCATGCTCTTGTAAAGTTCATAGCTTTTCGAATGAAAGAACTTATCACTCATCCTTGGTGTTTGCAAGTCACACAATCATCATCTTTGATCACAACATGTTAACGATGACTCTGATACCTTAATGGCCGGATCACAGAACACGTTAAAACTAGAACGATGACTCTGATACCATATAACACCAGTAATTGTGTTTTGGAAAAAGTCGTTTGTATTGACGTTTGGTCTATATATATAGGACGTCTACAAGAATACAATGAATAGTTGTTGTATTACATGCAAAAGGGGTCCCGTGTTAATAGAATTTGATGTTTGATACTAAGCTTGCTGCACTTCCTGCACAAGGTTGTTAAAATTTCTCCTTATAAGGAATCCATGTTATATCAAACCGAACCATATTATTTTGCATTTTGTGCATGAGCACATTATATCTGAGGACTTCATTTTTTTCAGTACCCTTGTTGACTTTACTTTGGCATTGCTACTATTCAAGTGTTTTCACTGTTTCTAGGATATTAGATTCATTCGTTTACCATGGTCAAAAGGCAATTAAGAAGAAGATGGAAATCGGCAAGTTCAGTTAATGAGTAATGAGCATGGTTATGTATCTCGACTGTATCTTGGTCCAATAGCCGTTAGAAGATGACATGTTGGAGAGAATCAATTCCAGATAAGAGGAATGGACTGAATGCTCCATGCAGGGTTCTTGGACGTAATTTTTTTTAATTTTTTTTTTCATCTTCTAATTTTACAGATCTGTATGTTATGTAGAATGAATTAAAAGAACTTTAATCATAGCAGTCATAGTTGCTTTATTGCTAACTTTTATTTCCTTGATTTTGTATTTGCATTTGCAATATCAATATCATTCATTTCAAAGATAAAAAGGCATTTCTAATTTGGCTCACCGTGCCTAGTATTGATGCTGATAAATATGGGGAAAAGATGGCTGAAACATTTATTTTGAAAGGGGATAACAAAAAACAATGACAAATTTGTTTGAATAAATGATAATTAAATGCTTATGTTTATTCCATGTTTGTGTTAGTGTATTTTGTTATGTCATCGTAAAATGTTGAGGTTTTTTTGTCCTAAAAAAACTGTGAAAACAGCCCTGATGTCAAGTCTTGGTATCAACTTTTTTTTTTTTGAATTTTTTTGGCTTGAATAAATTGTCAAAACAGCCCTGATGCCAAGCCTTGACATTAGGTTTTTTTGAATTTTCTTTGCTTGAATAAACTGTCAAAACAGCCCTGATGCCAAGCCTTGGCATCAATTTTTTTGGCTTGAATAAATTTTCAAAACAACCTTGATGCCAAGCCTTAGCATCAGTTTTTTTTCTAGAATAAATTGTCAAAACAGCCTTGATGCCAAGCCTTGGCATCTGCTTTTTTTGAATTTTTTTTGCTTGAATAAATTGTCAAAACGACCACGATGCCAAGCCTCCATTTTTAATTTTTTGGCTTGAATAAATTGTCAAAACAGCCCTGATGCCAAGCCTTGACATTAGAATTTTTTGATTTTTTTTTGTTTGAATAAATTGTCAAAACAGCCCTGATGCCAAGCCTTGGCATCAGCCTTTTTTAAAAAAATTTTGGCTTGAATAAACTATCAAAACAGCCCTTATGCCAAGGCTTGGCATCAGCTTTTTTTTTAAAACTAGTTATTTAGCCCGTGCTATGCACGGGTATAATGTGAGATATATATATTTTTGTAATAATAATATAACTTTTAGACATTATAATTAGATTGTTAATCTCTTCTATTGTTATAATTTTTTTTATTGTTACTAATATTAAACGATTTTTTTTACCTAAATACTTTTAAAATTAATATAAGTTTCTAGCTAACGTGAGATACATATTTTGTATTAATAATAATAGTAATTTTTTTATCTAAAGACTTTTAAAATTAACATTTAACTTGATAATAATATTAGAAGTCATTTTGTTAAAAACTTTTAAAATCATAATTCATTTTTAAACAATGTGAGATACATATTTTATATTTTTATTGGTAATGAAAGTTTAAGTCTTTTATCTAAAGACTTTAAAACCAACACCACATTCTAACCATATGGTATACATATTTTCTATTAGTAATAATAGTAGTGGATAAAAGACTTTTTAAACAATATTCATTTCTAAACAATGTGGATACATATTTTCTATTGGTAATAACAAAAAATGTCTTTATCTAATGACTTTTATAACCAATACTCATTTCTAAATAATATGAGATACATTTCTTTGTAACCAATGTGAGATACATCATCTAAAAACTTTTTAAACCAATATCACTTTATAACCAATGTGAAATATTTCTCTTCTATTGCTAATAATTGTAGACTTTTAAAATCAACATCACTCTCTAACCAATGTGTAATACATATCCTCATTTGGTAATAATAGAAGAAGTCTTTTATTTTAAAATTTTTATAACCAACATCTCTTCCTAAATAATGTGGGATACATCTCTTCTATTACATTGATGATAAAAGTAAAAGTCTTTTATCTAAAGACTTTTAAAACTAACATCATTTTTTAGCAAATGTAAGATATCTCTTCTATTAGTAATAATAGTAAAAAAATTTTTTATCTAAAATTAAAATCAACATCACTTTCTAACCAATGTGAGATATACATATTCTATTGATAATAATGGTAGAAGTCTTCTATTTAAAGACTTTAAAACAAACATTACCCTCTACCAAATGTATGATACATCTATTCTATTGGTAATAATAGTATTTTTAAAACCAACATTAATTTATAGCCAATGTGTGATACATCTTTTTTATTGATAATAATAGTAGAATACTTTGTAACCAATGTGAAATACTTGCTTTAAATCCATGTGGAAGCTTTAAAAACTTTTGGTTTTCAAGTGACTTTGAAAATCAACATCACTTTCCAACCAATGTATGATGCATTTCTTCTATTGATACTTAATAATAGAATTTTAAAACCAACATCAATTTCTAACCAATGTGGGATACATCTCTTCTATTGTTGAAAAAATAGTGTTTTTAGTGAAAGAAATTGTGCAACTTGAGGCACAAAATTCTTTACGTGTCATTTGTTTGTTGATGAAGGTAATTGCGCAAATTTGTTCTACTTGAGAGCATCAAAATGATATATTTATTTGTCCAAATCGAGTTTTGGGTTGATATCAAGACTTAAAGTATAATACTTGTTAAAATAATTAGTGTTTTTAGTGAGAGAAATTATGCAACTTGAGGCACGAATTTCTTTACGTGTCATTTGTTTGTTGGCGAATGTAATTGCGCAAATGTGTATTCTACTCGGTGAGAGCATCGAAATCATATATTTATTTGTCCAAATCGAGTTTTGGATGAATAAGATATCAAGTTAAAGTATAATACTTATTAAAAATTAGTGTTTTTAGTGAAAGAAATTATGCAACTTGAGGCACAAATTTCTTTACGTGTCATTGTTTGTTGACAAAAGTAATTGTGCAAATGTGTTCTACTCGTCAAGTCAAGAACATCGAGGCAATGATATATTTATTTGTCCAAATCAAGTTTTGGATGAATAAAATATCAAAGAAAACTTAAAGAAATATGATGTTAAAAGTGAGTCATTAGAGGAATATCTAACCATTGAAGAGTTTTATCCCACATTGGTTAGAAATAATGTTAGTTGTAAATTTTTTTAAATATAAGTCTTCTACTATTGACAATAGAAGAGTTAGTATATATACTAATATTAATACTCATTATCATTATGATTATTATTATGTATTATTATTAGTTAATGGTTAGAAAACCAAAAGTATATATATATCTTATATTGCTAATAATAGTAAGTCTTTTATATAATCTAAAATAATTAAAAATCAACATCATCATTTTTAACCAATGTGAGATATACATTTTCTATTGGTAATAATGGTAGAAGTTTTTTAACAAAAACTTTAAAAATCAACATCACTTTATAACAAATGTATGATACATCTTTTCAATTAGTAATTAATAATAATATTTTTAATACAAACATCAATTTCTAACCAATGTATGATATATCTCTTTTATTGGTAATAATAGTAGAATATTTTGTAACCATGTGAGATACATCTCTTGTAAAAGTGAGTGAAATCTTTAGTCTTTTAAAGACTTTAAAATCTAACATTTTCTTTTTTAAACAATGTGTTATAATATAAAATAATTTAAACTCAACATCATTTTCTAGCCAATGTGAGATATACATCTTCTATTGGTAATAATTGTAAAAATATTTTATCATATATATATATATATATATATATTGGTGAGGAGCACTATGGTTGTGCCACCTAACGCCATGGATAAATCTTAGATAACATCCAACAATTTTCTATGACTTTGAAAATCAACATCACTTTCAACCAATGTATGATGATGATCATTTCTTCTATTGGTACTTAATAATAAAATTTTTAAAACCAACATCAATTTCTAACAAATGTGGGATACATCTCTTCTATTGTTGAAAAATTAGTGTTTTTTTGTGAAAGAAATTGTGTAACTTGAGGCACGAATTTCTTTTACGTATCGTTTGTTTTTACGAAGGTAATTGCGCAAATGTATTCTACTCGGTGAGAGCATCAAAATGATATATTTATTTGTCCAAATTGAGTTTTTGATAATAAGATATCAAGACTTAAAGTATAATACTTGTTAAAAAAAATTAGTGTTTTTAGTGAGAGAAATTGTGCAACTTGAGGCACAATTTCTTTACGTGTCATTTGTTTGTTGGTAAATGTAATTGTGCAAATGTGTTCTACTTGGTGAGAGCATCGAAATGATATATTTATTTGTCCAAATTGAGTTTTGGATGAATAAGATATCAAGAGTTAAAGTATAATACTTATTAAAAATTAGTGTTTTTAGTAAAAGAAATTGTGCAACTTGAGGCACAAATTTCTTTACGTGTCATTGTTTGTTGACAAAAGTAATTGTGTAAAATGTGTTCTACTCTTTCGAAATGATATATTTATTTGTCCAAATCAAGTTTTGGATGAATAAGATATCAAAGCTTAAAGTATGATGTTAAAAAGTGAGTCATTAGAAGTAATAACCTTGAAGAGTTTTATCCATTGGTTAGAAGTAATGTTAGTTGTAAAATTTTTTAAATATAAGTCTTCTACTATTGACAATAGAAAAGTTATATATACTAATACTAATACCCCTTATCATATTGATTGTTATTAGGTATTATTATTAGCTAATGGCTAAACCAAAGGTTTTTAAACTTCCACATGGATGATTTAGAATAAAGATTTATCTAAGGTTGATGAGGTGGCACAACCATATCTCCACCAACTTTAAATATATATATATATATATATTTTTATATATTGAATAAATTTTCAAAAACGACCAGATGCCAAGCCTTGACATCAATTTTTTTTTGATTTTTTGCTTGAATAAATTGTCAACTTGG